>JAOTOM010003055.1:47500-132769 GCA_034440615.1 Ashinkailepas kermadecensis | reverse complement strand
CGGTACCGACACCTCTGACACGGCAGCCTGTACGCCGCGGTACCGACACCTCTGACACGGCAGCCTGTACGCCGCGGTACCGACACCTCTGACACGGCAGCCTGTACGCCGCGACTGACACCTCTGACACGACAGCCTGTACGCCGCGGTACTGCACCAGTTGGCCGGCTCGTCGTGCCACCAGTCGGTGTCGGCGCTGCGCCGCTGCACCGCCGATCAGCTGCTGCGCAACGACGCCGAGTACCGGCCGTTCGTCGTCGGCCCCGACTCGGAGAAGACAAACGACGGCGACGGCGACGCCTACCTCCGCTACTGCCGCCTGGTGGCCGAAACGGCAGCCTGGGGCGGACACACTGAGGTGAGGCGCCACACAGAGATGGTGGCCGGCGCAGCAGCTTGGGATGGGCACGCAGAGGTGAGGACGCCACACAGAGATGATATTCGGCACAACAGTCTGGGGCGGACACACAGAGGTGGGGCGCCACACAGAGATGGTGGCCAGTGCAGCAGCTTGGGATGGGCACGCAGAGGTGGGGCGACACACAGAGATGGTGGCCGGCACAACAGTCTGGGGCGGACACAGAGGTGGGGCTCCACACAGAGATGGTGGCCGGCACAACAATCTGGGGCGGACACACATAGATGAGGCGCCACACAGAGATGGTGGCCGGCGCAGCAGTCTGGGGCGGACACACAGAGGTGGGGCGCCACACAGAGATGGTGGCCGGCGCAGCAGTCTGGGGCGGACACACAGAGGTGGGGCGCCACACAGATGGTGGCCGGCGCAGCAGTCTGGGGCGGACACACAGTGGTGGGGCGCCACCCAGAGATGGTGGGGCGCCACACAGAGATGGTGGCCGGCACAACAATCTGGGGCGGACACGCATAGATGAGGCGCCACACAGAGATGGTGGCCTACACAACAGTCTGGGGCGGACACAGAGGCAAGGGAGTCACACAGATATGGTGGCCGACACAACAATCTGGGGCGAACACAGGTGAAGCGCCACCCAGAGATGGTGGCCGACACAACAGTCTGGGGCGGACAGAGAGAGGCGAGGGCGTCACACAGAGATGGTGGCCGACACAACAATCTGGGGCGAACACAGGTGAAGCGCCACCCAGAGATGGTGGCCGACACAACAGTCTGGGGCGGACAGAGAGAGGCGAGGGCGTCACACAGAGATGAGGCCGACACAACAGTCTGGGGCGGACACAGAGAGGCGAGAGCGCCACACAGAGATGGTTGCCGACACAGCAGCCTGTGGCGGACACACAGAGGTGGGACGTTACACAGAGATGGTGGCCGGCGCAACAGTCTGGGGTGGACACACAAAGGTGAGAGCATCACATTGATGATTGCTGACACAGCGGCCTTTGACGAGCATAAATGGCGGTAATGTGTTCCATGTAGAGCTTTGGGACATTTAGTTCGTTAACCGTTGCAGTGTGGGTAGTGCTCAACTTAACTCCTTAGCGTCTTCCAAAATAACGCGCATAAGCCCTGCAAAACATCGCTGGGAAATTGTGCATCCTGCGCTATAGTTGATTGTCACACCTTGTGCCAAAAATGGTGTTGAAGTGTATTAAGGTCACGTAGCTGTGGTAGATAAAAGTCAGGTCACGATCTTGGCTCGGTGCGATTTTATAAATACTTTGAAGCTGGGGGGGTCCTGTAGGGCGCTTCGACCAGAATTGATCATTCGCGAAATACTTTGAAGCATTTATCATGGACTAACGTAGAATCAAAAGTTAATATAATTCAAGAATCGGATGAGGCGGTTTAAGCCCACAGTATTCTTGATTTTGCCACCTTCGATAGGGCAGAGGGGAATCAACGGCCACATCGTTGGAAAACCGGGCACATTACAGAGCAACGGGACAAAGACGAGTGTGTTGTATGGCCGTGTGTGTGCGTGGTAATACCAAGCTGGATGTTCCAGGTTAATCAGTTACCTGCCTTCCAGACCACTACAGGCCTTTGCAATTCATGTGGTTATTCCTTCAATGAAACCTCAGTTGTCCTTTTGTCAGTCAACATATTTCGCCATGTTTCAAATCGGTAGCTCGAGCAGTAACATGATCACATTTTGACACGTAACAAGTAGCAGCCAGTCGATCCATCATACCCTCCTCTGGCCACAAGGCGCCTGGACAGTGGCGTGGGTCGTGGCAGCCGTGTGCTCAGGAGGTCCGGTGTGGGGGTCACCACAGTCGTGTGTTCAGGAGGTCCAGTGTGGTGGGTCACCACAGCCGTGTGTTCAGGAGGTCCAGTGTGGCGGGTCACCACAGTCGTGTGTTCAGGAGGTCCAGTGTGGTGGGTCACCACAGTCGTGTGTTCAGGAGGTCCAGTGTGGCGGGTCACCACAGTCGTGTGTTCAGGAGGTCCAGTGTGGCGGGTCACCACAGTCGTGTGTTCAGGAGGTCCAGTGTGGCGGGTCACCACAGTCGTGTGTTCAGGAGGTCCAGTGTGGCGGGTCACCACAGTCGTGTGTTCAGGAGGTCCAGTGTGGCGGGTCACCACAGTCGTGTGTTCAGGAGGTCCAGTGTGGCGGGTCACCACAGTCGTGTGTTCAGGAGGTCCAGTGTGGCGGGTCACCACAGTCGTGTGTTCAGGAGGTCCAGTGTGGCGGGTCACCACAGTCGTGTGTTCAGGAGGTCCAGTGTGGCGGGTCACCACAGTCGTGTGTTCAGGAGGTCCAGTGTGGCGGGTCACCACAGTCGTGTGTTCAGGAGGTCCAGTGTGGCGGGTCACCACAGTCGTGTGTTCAGGAGGTCCAGTGTGGCGGGTCACCACAGTCGTGTGTTCAGGAGGTCCAGTGTGGCGGGTCACCACAGTCGTGTGTTCAGGAGGTCCAGTGTGGCGGGTCACCACAGTCGTGTGTTCAGGAGGTCCAGTGTGGCGGGTCACCACAGTCGTGTGTTCAGGAGGTCCAGTGTGGCGGGTCACCACAGTCGTGTGTTCAGGAGGTCCAGTGTGGCGGGTCACCACAGCCGTGTGTTCAGGAGGTCCAGTGTGGCGGGTCACCACAGCTCGTGTGTTCAGGAGGTCCAGTGTGGCGGGTCACCACAGTCGTGTGTTCAGGAGGTCCAGTGTGGCGGGTCACCACAGTCGTGTGTTCAGGAGGTCCAGTGTGGCGGGTCACCACAGCCGTGTGTTCAGGAGGTCCAGTGTGGCGGGTCACCACAGTCGTGTGTTCAGGAGGTCCAGTGTGGCGGGTCACCAGGCAGGTCGTGTGTTCAGGAGGTCCAGTGTGGCGGGTCACCACAGTCGTGTGTTCAGGAGGTCCAGTGTGGGTCACCACAGCCGTGTGTTCAGGAGGTCCAGTGTGGCGGGTCACCACAGTCGTGTGTTCAGGAGGTCCAGTGTGGCGGGTCACCACAGTCGTGTGTTCAGGAGGTCCAGTGTGGCGGGTCACCACAGTCGTGTGTTCAGGAGGTCCAGTGTGGCGGGTCACCACAGTCGTGTGTTCAGGAGGTCCAGTGTGGCGGGTCACCACAGTCGTGTGTTCAGGAGGTCCAGTGTGGCGGGTCACCACAGTCGTGTGTTCAGGAGGTCCAGTGTGGCGGGTCACCACAGCCGTGTGTTCAGGAGGTCCAGTGTGGCGGGTCACCACAGTCGTGTGTTCAGGAGGTCCAGTGTGGCGGGTCACCACAGTCGTGTGTTCAGGAGGTCCAGTGTGGCGGGTCACCACAGTCGTGTGTTCAGGAGGTCCAGTGTGGCGGGTCACCACAGTCGTGTGTTCAGGAGGTCCAGTGTGGTGGGTCACCACAGCCGTGTGTTCAGGAGGTCCAGTGTGGTGGGTCACCACAGTCGTGTGTTCAGGAGGTCCAGTGTGGCGGGTCACCACAGTCGTGTGTTCAGGAGGTCCAGTGTGGCGGGTCACCACAGTCGTGTGTTCAGGAGGTCCAGTGTGGCGGGTCACCACAGTCGTGTGTTCAGGAGGTCCAGTGTGGCGGGTCACCACAGTCGTGTGTTCAGGAGGTCCAGTGTGGCGGGTCACCACAGTCGTGTGTTCAGGAGGTCCAGTGTGGTGGGTCACCACAGTCGTGTGTTCAGGAGGTCCAGTGTGGCGGGTCACCACAGTCGTGTGTTCAGGAGGTCCGGTGTGGGGGTCACCACAGTCGTGTGTTCAGGAGGTCCAGTGTCAGTGTGGTGGGTCACCACAGTCGTGTGTTCAGGAGGTCCAGTGTGGCGGGTCACCACAGTCGTGTGTTCAGGAGGTCCAGTGTGGCGGGTCACCACAGCCGTGTGTTCAGGAGGTCCAGTGTGGTGGGTCACCACAGTCGTGTGTTCAGGAGGTCCAGTGTGGCGGGTCACCACAGTCGTGTGTTCAGGAGGTCCGGTGTGGCGGGTCACCACAGTCGTGTGTTCAGGAGGTCCGGTGTGGCGGGTCACCACAGCCGTGTGTTCAGGAGGTCCAGTGTGGGGGTCACCATAGCTGTGTGTTCAGGAGGTCCAGTGTGGCGGGTCACCACAGTCGTGTGTTCAGGAGGTCCAGTGTGGTGGGTCACCACAGTCGTGTGTTCAGGAGGTCCAGTGTGGTGGGGTCACCACAGCCGTGTGTTCAGGAGGTCCAGTGTGGCGGGTCACCACAGTCGTGTGTTCAGGAGGTCCAGTGTGGTGGGTCACCACAGTCGTGTGTTCAGGAGGTCCAGTGTGGTGGGTCACCACAGCCGTGTGTTCAGGAGGTCCAGTGTGGCGAGTCACCGTAGCCGTGTGTTCAGGAGGTCCAGTGTGGCGGGTCACAACGGCTGTGCGGGTCACCAAGCCGTGTGTTCAGGAGGTCCCACCACAGTCGTGTGTTCAGGAGGTCCAGTGTGGTGGGTCACCACAGTGTTCTCAGGAGGTCCAGTGTGGCGGGTCACCCGTGTGTTCAGGAGGTCCAGTGTGGCGGTCACCACAGTCGTGTGTTCAGGAGGTCCAGTGTGGCGGGTCACCACAGTCGTGTGTTCAGGAGGTCCAGTGTGGCGGGTCACCACAGTCGTGTGTTCAGGAGGTCCAGTGTGGCGGGTCACCACAGTCGTGTGTTCAGGAGGTCCAGTGTGGCGGGTCACCACAGTCGTGTGTTCAGGAGGTCCAGTGTGGCGGGTCACCACAGTCGTGTGTTCAGGAGGTCCAGTGTGGTGGGTCACCACAGCCGTGTGTTCAGGAGGTCCAGTGTGGCGGGTCACCACAGTCGTGTGTTCAGGAGGTCCAGTGTGGCGGGTCACCACAGTCGTGTGTTCAGGAGGTCCAGTGTGGCGGGTCACCACAGTCGTGTGTTCAGGAGGTCCAGTGTGGTGGGTCACCACAGCCGTGTGTTCAGGAGGTCCAGTGTGGCGGGTCACCACAGTCGTGTGTTCAGGAGGTCCAGTGTGGCGGGTCACCACAGTCGTGTGTTCAGGAGGTCCAGTGTGGTGGGTCACCACAGTCGTGTGTTCAGGAGGTCCAGTGTGGTGGGTCACCGTAGCTGTGTGTTCAGGAGGTCCAGTGTGGGGGTCACCGTAGCCGTGTGTTCAGGAGGTCCAGTGTGGCGGGTCACCACAGTCGTGTGTTCAGGAGGTCCAGTGTGGCGGGTCACCGTAGCCGTGTGTTCAGGAGGTCCAGTGTGGCGGGTCACCACAGTCGTGTGTTCAGGAGGTCCAGTGTGGCGGGTGGGTCACCACAGTCGTGTGTTCAGGAGGTCCAGTGTGGTGGGTCACCGTAGCTGTGTGTTCAGGAGGTCCAGTGTGGGGGTCACCGTAGCTGTGTGTTCAGGAGGTCCAGTGTGGCGGGTCACCACAGTCGTGTGTTCAGGAGGTCCAGTGTGGTGGGTCACCTAGCCGTGTGTTCAGGAGGTCCAGTGTGGCGGGTCACCACAGCCGTGTGTTCAGGAGGTCCAGTGTGGCGGGTCACCACAGTCGTGTGTTCAGGAGGTCCAGTGTGGCGGGTCACCACAGTCGTGTGTTCAGGAGGTCCAGTGTGGGGGTCACCACAGTCGTGTGTTCAGGAGGTCAAGTGTGGGGGTCACCACAGCCGTGTGTTCAGGAGGTCCAGTGTGGCGGGTCACCACAGTCGTGTGTTCAGGAGGTCCAGTGTGGCGGGTCACCACAGTCGTGTGTTCAGGAGGTCCAGTGTGGCGGGTCACCACAGTCGTGTGTTCAGGAGGTCCAGTGTGGCGGGTCACCGTAGCCGTGTGTTCAGGAGGTCCAGTGTGGCGGGTCACCACAGCCGTGTGTTCAGGAGGTCCAGTGTGGCGGGTCACCACAGTGTGTTCAGGAGGTCCAGTGTGGCGGGTCACCACAGCCGTGTGTTCAGGAGGTCCAGTGTGGCGGGTCACCACAGCCGTGTGTTCAGGAGGTCCAGTGTGGCGGGTCACCACAGCCGTGTGTTCAGGAGGTCCAGTGTGGCGGGTCACCACAGCCGTGTGTTCAGGAGGTCCAGTGTGGCGGGTCACCACAGCCGTGTGTTCAGGAGGTCCAGTGTGGGGGTCACGGGTCACCACAGCCGTGTGCTCAGGAGGTCCAGTGTGGGGGTCACCGCAGCCGTGTGCTCAGGAGGTCCAGTGAGTGTGGCGGGTCACCACAGTCGTGTGTTCAGGAGGTCCAGTGTGGGGGTCACCGCAGCCGTGTGCTCAGGAGGTCCAGTGTGGCGGGTCACCGTAGCCGTGTGTTCAGGAGGTCCAGTGTGGCGGGTCACCACAGTCGTGTGTTCAGGAGGTTCGGTGTGGCGGGTCACCACAGTCGTGTGTTCAGGAGGTCAAGTGTGGGGGTCACCACAGCCGTGTGTTCAGGAGGTCAAGTGTGGGGGTCACCGTAGCCGTGTGTTCAGGAGGTCTAGTGTGGCGGGTCACCACAGTCGTGTGTTCAGGAGGTCCAGTGTGGGGGTCACCGCAGCCGTGTGCTCAGGAGGTCCAGTGTGGGGGTCACCGCAGCCGTGTGCTCAGGAGGTCTGGTGTGGCGGGTCGTGACAGCCGTGTGCTCAGGAGGTCTGGTGTGGCGGGTTTCGATGGGCCGATGTTCACCGGTTGTTTCCGGTTATGGCCAGCTGGCGGCGCTGTCGGCGGCTCTGGAGCGTCGCATTGACGTGGTGCAGGCGGAGGGCGCGCCGGTGGTGCTGGGCGCTGACCGGCCCGACCCGCCTCTCCTGCTCACCTACCACCGGCACATGTACGGACTCGGCGAGCACTATAACTCGACCCGGCCCTGCACCGACGCCGACCAGGATGGCGACTGACACCGGCCGGCTGCGGCTCAGGCGTGACCTGACCTGCCGCGACACGGCCCTGCACCGCCGCCGACCAGGACGGCGACTGACACCGGCCGGCTGCGGCTCAGGCGTGACCTGACCTGCCGCGACACGGCCCTGTCCGTGTGATGGATCCAGGTCGGACACGCTCTGTCGATGTGTCGGGCGCCCAGGTCGCGACACGACTGCCAGTGGTGTGGGGCATCCAGGTCGGACACGCTCTGTCGATGTGTGGGGCACCCAGGTCGCGATACGACTGCCAGTGGTGTGGGGCATCCAGGTCGGAGTCGCGACACGACTGCCAGTGGTGTGGGGCATCCAGGTCGGACACGCTCTGTCGATGTGGGGGCACCCAGGTCGCGACACGACTGCCAGTGGTGTGGGGCATCCAGGTCGGACACGCTCTGTCGATGTGTGGGGCACCCAGGTCGCGACACGACTGCCAGTGGTGTGGGGCATCCAGGTCGGACACGGTCGGATCATGTGCTGCTCCTTGGGAAGTCAACCACATAGCACAGTAAGCAGCAGGGCGAATTGTGTTCACTTCCTGGCCCTACCTCTCGGTAGTTTTCTGTACGTGTTTGCTGCCGTGTCGTTTTTGTTCAGGAGTTAGTAAATATAATGTGAGCCGAATTTGCGTTGTTTGCGTGTGTGCATTTGTACGACCTCAGAGTGGTCTGGTTACATTTGTACGACCTCAGGGTGGTCTGGTTACATTTGTACGACCTCAGAGTGGTCTGGTTACATTTGTACGACCTCAGGGTGGTCTGGTTACATTTGTACGACCTCAGGGTGGTCTGGTTATATTTGTACGACCTCAGGGTGGTCTGGTTACATTTGTACAACCTCAGAGTGGTCTGGTTACATTTGTACGACCTCAGGGTGGTCTGGTTACATTTGTACGACCTCAGAGTGGGCTGGTTACATTTGTACGACCTCAGAGTGGTCTGGTTACATTTGTACGACCTCAGAGTGCTCTGGTTACATTTGTACGACCTCAGAGTGGTCTGGTTACATTTGTACGACCTCAGGGTGGTCTGGTTACATTTGTACGACCTCAGAGTGGTCTGGTTACATTTGTACGACCTCAGAGTGGTCTGGTTACATTTGTACGACCTCAGAGTGGTCTGGTTACATTTGTACGACCTCAGAGTGGTCTGGTTACATTTGTACTACCTCAGAGTGGTCTGGTTACATTTGTACGACCTCAGGGTGGTCTGGTTACATTTGTACGACCTCAGAGTGGTCTGGTTACATTTGTACGACCTCAGGGTGGTCTGGTTACATTTGTACTACCTCAGGGTAGTCTGGTTACATTTGTACGACCTCAGAGTGGTCTGGTTACATTTGTACTACCTCAGGGTGGTCTGGTTACATTTGTACGACCTCGGGGTGGTCTGGTTACGAAAAAAAAAGATGTCTACCTTTTGATTGAATTGAGGAGCTTATCAGGATGGAATCCGTATTTTTAATCATGCTTACAGATATAATGCGAATGGCAATAGTTCTTCGGCATGGCGCATTGGACGCTTCGCCGTCATGAGATTCGCATACACCCATTATAGCTATAGCGATTTATTAGCACATGCATGGTGTACAAGATATTAGAAGTCAAAACAGCATGCAGTTTACTTAAGGATTTTTATCTTTCATTGCGAAGAACCCAAACAACAACACCCACAACTCGTCATTGCACGAGGCCGCCACGTGTGGCTACTAGCCACAATATGACAATGCAAGATGGTTTCAGAGGTAAGATCGGCTGAGTCGGAACATAGTTCATTACCGTACACGAAACGGCACAACACCAAGCACGGGTCAGTACATAGCACAGAGCACGTGGCAGTACACGGTGCCGACCACGGAACAGAGCATAACAGAGCACGTCGCAGGACACTGCCGAGCACGGAATATAATTCAGCACCGAACATGAGACAGAGTCTAGTGCTGAACAAGGAACAGAACAGCAAAGGGCACGTGGCGAGACTCGACGCCGAGCACGGAATGCAGTTCAGCATTGAGCACGGGACAGAGCAAGGACAGACAGTGCAACTTGCATGGAGCAGAACATGGAACAGAGCTCAGTACCGAGCACGGAACAGAACATAACAGAGCACGTGGCAGGACATTGTGCCGAACACGGAATATAATTCAGCACCGAGCACGGAACAAGTCCAGTGCCGATCGCGTAACAGAACATAACAGAGCACTTGGCAGGACACGGTGCCGAGCACGGGACAGGGTTCAGTACCGAGCACGGAACAGAACATAGCACAGAGCACGTAACAGGACATGGTGCCGAGCACGGAAGAGTTCAGCACCAAGCACAGGACAGAGTTCAGTACCGAACACGTAGCAGAACGGAGCACGCGGTAGGACACGGTGCCGAGCACGGGAGGGAGTTTAGTACCTTTCACGGAACAGATAACAGCAATCTGGGTGTGGTGCCGGGTGCAGGGCCCCACCGCATGTATACACATGCCGCATGTTTACACTCACTGCTCGACCGTCGCCCACCGTCCAGGGGCGGATCCAGGCGTGGAACACTGGACCACCGTCCTGTGCGCTTTCCATAACGGTGAAATACGGGGAATGTGATGGTCGGTATGAATCTAGGCCTGGGATGATGGACCACAGCCTCTCCAAAGCCGTGAAATACGAGGAATATGGTGGACTGTATGGATCTAGGTGTGGGATACTGGACCACAACCCTCCAAAACGGTGAAATGCAAGGAATGTGGTAGTTGATGGTCGTGGTCCCGCCACTATACAAACTGATCGTAACAAGTAACATCTGTTAATTTAAGTAATGGTGATGCAGTTGATGCGTCCTAAACAGCTAGAACAACAGCAAGCCAGAGGCAGTGGCGTACCGAATGGGGGCAAAGGGTACATTCCCCTGAGAGGTTGTGTGGCCTCAAGAATCGCCCCAGGGTTTATAAAAATTACTCCTAGTGATACGCCTGGGACCCTGAAAATTACGCTGTGGGCCAGAAATTCATGTTTGACCCCAGAATTCGTGTAACTCGCTCCAAATATATCCATC
The DNA here is from genome assembly GCA_034440615.1 of Ashinkailepas kermadecensis. Classification (NCBI taxonomy): domain Eukaryota; kingdom Metazoa; phylum Arthropoda; class Thecostraca; family Neolepadidae; genus Ashinkailepas; species Ashinkailepas kermadecensis. The sequence goes on along the minus strand of JAOTOM010003055.1, from coordinate 122,513 downwards.
GGCCCCAGAAAACTCGCGCCGAGGGTCGAAAATTTTGACCGGGGCCCACCAAAATCGCTCTGGGGCTCAAGCTGAGTACAAAGCGCCCCACGAACTCGAGCCGGGCCCCCGAAATATCGCGCCCGGGAGCAAAAATTTCCATAGGTTGTCAAAAAAAATTGCGTCGGGCATCAAAAATTTCGGTACGGGGTTCCCAGAAATTGGCATCGAGGGCCCCACATGGGCACGGTGTGACCCAAAAAAATGCATCTGGACCCGAAAAAATCAAGCCAGAGCCCTCCAAGATAAAGAGGAATTCCGAGAAAAAAATTTGTCCGAGCCAGTACAATCGTTCTTGAGCCCCAAACATAGCACCAGATGTTTTCAAAAATCGAGCACGGCCTCCAAAAGCAGGCGTGCTGGAGCTCGAAAAATCGAGGCGGGACACAATAATATGGCGCCAGGGACCCAAAAAATCAGGTCGGGATAGCACACTAAATGATTCAGAAGAGATCCCTAAAAATTGCGTTGAGCTCAGAATACCGGCGTTGGGTCCCCGACACCACGCGCCCAGGCCCGAGAAGTCGCGCAGGATTCCAGTGAAATCGCACCGGATCCCCAAAAATCGTACTGGGCTCCCACAATTGTGCGTCAGAAGACTCATAAACGGCGAAAATCTAAGAGCACAACAGGAGGTCGAAAATGCACCTTGTCTTCAAAAGCGTACCGAGTCTCGCAAGAAGCGACAGGGCCTGAAGACATTCGTTGCAGCCCTAAGTATACACACCGGGAACTGTGAAAAAAATATACCTGAGGCCCTCAAAGCACACCGGGGCCATGAGGCTCATGAGGACCTAAAAATTGGCTGCGCCCATTAAAAGTGACAAGGTCATGAAAAGGAACGAAAAGACCAGACACTAAATAAACATATCGGGGTCTTCGAAAACCAAACAAGTACCCCCCACAAAAATCGTCCGTGCACAGAAAAGCAGCAAACCTTAAAAAGAACCGGGGACTCAAAAATGTGCCCCTTAACAAAAATGGTCTGGAGCCCTAAAAACACATCCGTAGACGAAGGAATATTCGTCGAGTAAAAAGAAAAGGACGTCAAGCCAGGGCCTCGGTTCGGTAGCCGATCTGGGAGCATATTTAATCAAAAAGATGAGGTGCATAAAAGCTCAGCGGGTATCCAGATTTCTTAACCACCACAAAAATGTTTGACGAAGAGAACTAATCATCGAATTGAATTGATCGAATCTTCCCAGCGAACCACCATACGAAGCATTCCGTCACGTCAAATATGGCGCAAGTCTATTGTGTGGCAGCAATTAGCAAAACGTAGGAGGCCTGACGGAAACTGTAGAATCGCACGAAGTGTGGCGAATGCGCAGAATGCGCAAAGCGGGTGTACATGTGCACAAACGTTTATGTCCGTGAAGTTGGCAGGAGTTCGATATTCATATTCAGCAGAAATCGACGACCCCCTCGATTTCGCCCAAACTCGGTGAGACGGTAGTCCCAGGGTCCCTGACCCACAATGCAGACGCATTTCACGGGGCATCGAATGGTTTGACCTCCAGAGGTCAACACAAGTCAACCATCCAATAATGTAAGTATGTCTCAGTTATATAGCCCATTCGATCCACAACGACACGCTGATTTTGAAAAATCCTCTCATTTACTCGGTAGCACGGACGGTGAATGAGTTATGAACAATTATGTAATTTTGTTTCCCACGGCATAGCCTCCTACACATTCCCATGCATTATTCACATTCCCATTCCGGGAAAGTGTATGCAATACACATAGTTGTAACGCCAATAGCGTGGACAGTCCAACGGTGGCATTAGCATCATTAACGTCCGATTAATTCCGGAGATATATCAAAATATGTTCCGATAAAATCAGTTTTGGAACCAATGGTTAATTTCCCATAGGGTTTAGCATGGGACCCTGCGGGACTGGAAATCTCGACCCGTTCGATTTTTTGTATCGCCGCAAACGTACGCAATGCCAAAACACGTCGACAACTCACGCCGTTTCGCGGGGCATCGAAAGATGTGACCTCCAGAGGTCAACGAGTTCCAGTTCGATATTCGACTTTGACCTATATGTGAGGATGGAGCATGTGACTGTCATCAGTTCGCATGCTCAAGTCGCAATGGAGGAAAATCAATAACGCTTCAAATCTGAAGCGAAATTTCAACGGTCAAGGAGACATGTGACATTGTCAGGTCAGAGGTCGTGTTAGGTCAAGCTGTTCACATGATGGAATGTGTATGAAAGACACATAGGTGTAAGGCCAATAACGTGGGCAGTCCAACGGTGGCATTAGAATCACTGACGTCCGATTAATTCCGGAGATATATCAAAATATGTTCCGATAAAATCAGTTTTGAACACCATGGTTAATTTCCCATAGGGTTTAGCATGGGACCCTGCGGGACTGGAAACCGCGACCCCTTCGGAATTTTTTTTAATCGCCACAAACGTATGCAATGCCAAAACACGTCAACAACTCACGCCGTTTCCCGGGGCATCGAAAGATGTGACCTCCAGAGGTTAACGAGTTCCAGTTCGATATTCAACTTTGACCTATATGTGAGGATGGAGCATGTGACTGTCATCAGTTGACATGCTCAAGTCGTAATGGAAGAAAAAAAATCAATAACGCTTCAAATCTGAAGCGAAATGTCAACGGTCAATGAGCCATGTGACCTTGTCAGGTCAGAGGTCATGTCAGATCAAGCCGTTCTCATGATGGAATGTGTATTTTAAAAAAGACACGTAGTTGTAACGCCAATAACGTGGACAGTCCAACGGTAGCATTATAAGCATTGACGTCCGATTAATTCCGGAGATATATCGAAATATGTTCGGATAAAATCAGTTTTTGACCCAATGGTTAATTTCCCATAGGGTTTAGCATGGGACCGTGCGGGACTGGAAATCGCGACCGCTTCGATTTATTTTTAAATCGCCACAAACAATGCCAAAACACGTCGACAACTCACGCCGTTTCGCGGGGCATCGAAAGATGTGACCTCCAGAGGTCAACGAGTTCAAGTTCGATATTCGACTTTGAACTATGTGTATTGCATACACATTCCCGGAATGGGAATGTGACTAATGCATGGGAATGTGTGGGAAGCAATGCTGTGGGAAACAAAATTACATAATTGGTCATAACTCATTAACCGTTTGTGCTACGGGGTAAATGAGGCAGTTTCAGAATCAGCGTGTCGTTGCGGATCGAATGGGCTATGTAACTTCGACAGTCTTGCCTTATTTGAAGGTTGACCCATGTTGACCTCTGGAGGTCAAACCATTCGATGCCCCGTGAAATGCGTCTGCATGGTGGGTCAGGGACCTTGGGAAACAACGTGATAGCTATGTACGCGCAGGAATGGCATCACGACAGCTGATGCCACGCTGGGAAACCAAGAAAGACTGGCAACTTGGTGAATAATGCACTCGCGCACACTCACTCGCGCGTGCGCGCGGGTGAGTGCACCCGGGTGCGTGAGTGCTTGTGCGTGAACGCTAGTGCGTGAGCGCGGGTGAGTACGCGCGAGTGTGTGAGCCGGGGTGAGTGCATACGAGTGCATATGTGGGTGCGTGCGCGCGTGTGCGTGAGCGTGAGCGTGCGTGAGCGTGAGTACGTGATCGCGGCTGCGTGAGCGCGAGTGTGCACGAGTAGTTCTATATGTCTTGCCTCGTATGGGCCCTCGCGGTCTCTAGCAATGACAAATATGCGCATATGTATGTATACACGTATGCATGCATTTATGCATGTAATGGAAATGTAAGTAATTCACAATAAATGCATGATTATTTTCCATGCAATTTATGGATGTATTGTATGTTATGTAGGCTACCCGGCCGGAGTCTGCAGCCCTTTCAGACATTCCGATGGTAGTTCCACCGGCGGCCGCTGTAGGCTGCCGTATACCGTCCGAAAGGCCAGTGGGAACTTGGCAGCGAGCCGGGGAGGTGTTAGCGACCGTTCGGCTTTGTTCTGTTGATCCGCTGGTTGCTGCCCAACTGTGTGTCATACGGGAAATACATTTGTTGTGTCGGATGCAACACTATAAAAAACCATGAATCTTTAGAAAGCGTCCTAGTCTAGATGGGTACGGCTGTGCATTAAAACATATTAGTTGCCATAACACTACTACTGGATGAACTTAATGACATTAATCGTCATAGAACGATAAAAGCATCATTTTTGTAAGACACATATAGCCTTCAAATTTGTGTACACTCATAACAAAATGTCTCATGTTCAAGTGAGATCGTCTTTGCTCCAGCTTTGGATATTATAGCTTTGGCTCATATTCGTGACTGAATTTAAGTACTGCGTATTATGGCCAAAAAGGCTCAGAACACGTAGTTAACATAGGTTTGTATCTGTCGAAATATGCATCCTAGAACCATAATTTCGCTTGTCATGCACGTATTTCGCCGAGACGGTTCGAACAATGTGCACGTTGATGGGTTTGCCACCATTTCATAAGTTACAAAATACTCCCAAAACCCGAAAACATAGGTACGAAAAAAAAACGGGGAAAAGAAGATGCGTCACATAAATGTTCATGGTCATTTTTGAAAGCAGCGTACTTGCATTAAAACCAAACTAACAAATCCCGTACCATACGTTTTACGATTTCCGATACGCCTTAGTAGACAATGCTCACCTTGCTCACCTCTGAAAACCGAGGCTGCCTACCATGGACTACAGCTATGGCGGATCCAGGATTCAGCCCAGGTGGGTCATAAAGAATGTTGTCCTACCTGGGATTTAGTGCCCATGTCATGCATACTTTGTTGACCGGGAGGGGAGTGGGCTCCAAAAAAAATATTTAGGCTGCAATGCAGGTAGCATGGTATGTACCATAGCTGGTGTTAGTGTTCGTGGGTTTCGTGGCGACGGAATTTTATCGAGGGCCTTGGGAAGTAAAGAGCCACTGGGTTAATGGAGAGGGCTCCTGAGTAGTCAATAGACCCATATCACTCAAGGAGTGCCCAACTTACGCATGGGCCCTTAAAAAATGTGTGTGTCCCCTTCCAACGATTATGTGCGTGCCCCTGGTTCAAAAACTTCATATCGGCTCGTGGTCCTCTCCGGCCGCTTGGGGACCTCTTCGTTGGCTTAGGGCCCTCTTTACCGATGGGGCCCTGTCAGTCAGCCTGGGGTCCTTCCAACGACCCGGTGAAACTCAGTCGGGGCAGAGCCCCTTCACGTTGGGTCCGGACCGGGATCCTCAGTAACTGTCCGTGGGTACTCTCAGTCGACTCGAGAGTCTTCTTTGTCGGCACTGAACCCTCCGCCAGCCTCAGGCCACTGGTCGGCCCAGGGACCCTTTACATCGCCCCAGGCACTAGCGGATCCAGGGAGAGGCCATTCCGGCAATGGACCCCCCGAAGTGCTTAAAAGGGGGGGGGATAGTGTCTTTGCCCCCCCCGAAACCAACAGAAGTAAACTAAATTTAAATGCAGTAACCTTTACCGAGGTTAAAAAAAATAGCGTCTGAATGAAAGAATCTCCAATTTTAAAGGTATTTTTTTAATAATTGTTTGGAAGCCAATATGGTAGCATAGTAGATTCTGACACACATCGAGGGTTCCATGCTGCTCAAGTTCTGCTTACAGCAAGAGTTGACAAAATCGGATCCACCAGTATGTACACGTGCACGAACGTTGACGTGGTACAAGACGTTGAACGTGAACGTGAACGTCTTGGTAAACAAGAACAAAAATCCGGTAACTTAGAAACGGTGCAGGTAAGCTATGGCCCCTACACAGGAAATTCTGTTGTCATTAATTATTATGTTTTTAAATGGGTCCCTTTGCCAAATAGTGGTCCAAATCCGGTGCTTTTAACCAAAAATAGTGGGAGAATGTGCACCCTCCAAATCCGTTCGACCCCTCCCCTGATGCAATTCCTAGGTACGCCACTGGGGGAGGGGAGGGGGCTGACGCCGAAAACCGAAACTTGTCCCCCCCCAAACCGGTGTGCTAGATCCGCCAGTGGTCCCAGGTGCCTCTTAAGTCAGCCCCAGGCCCTAACCGATCGCCCGGGGGCCCCCGGAGTTTCAAATTTATTGTATTGTATGTATCGCATTTATTATTGTGTCGTCACGGTCGATGTTGACACACATGTTCAACAGTTCCTTCGGACTCAAGGAGGCCATGACCCAATGACCCATGCCCCCGTACCGCCCCACCTTCTGGATCCGCCAGTGGATCATCATAAGGTGTTGAATTGATGTGATCAGCTAAAAGTGGCCTTCCCTATACTGTTGCCGATCTTCCTACGCCGTTGCCCATGCACACTCGCACCCATGCTCAAGGTCGAGTCCTTGTGTATGAATCTGACGTCATCCTACCGCCACAGTGCATGTTTCATCGAGTGCCGGGATGATGGCATCAGTGTCGGTGCACTCGTCCGGACGGCTCTTGCGCAGTCTGCTCGACTCTGCGCTGTTGCGCAGTCTGCTCGACTCTGCGCTGCAAGTTTTGGAAGTAGACCCGTCCGAGACCGGTTGTTGTCCGGCAGAAGTGCAGCTCGTACACAGCAACGGACCGAAAACAGCATGCGTGACCGACACGCGCAGAGGTGACATCGAGACAGAAAGACGGTTTCGAGGCGGTGTGTGGTCGTGGATTCTTACCAAAGGAGGTTGTTTACAGTTAGACCGATTCGCTGATCGGCAGACTTTCCAATGAGGGTTTCGGCATCAGCGTTGTCGGCCACGACTTCGGGAGGTGGGCGCTGCACCCTGTGGACAGTCGGTGCGCTGGCGCTGCTTGTGACGAGCGCGCAATGTGCCGAGTCATCGTGTGTGGTCGGCTGCTGCACGCTGCTGCCCACCTGCGCCGAACCCACGCTGCTCGACTGCAACTGCTACCAGTGGCCGGTGAGCACTAGGCATGTTAATTCCTGTACTGAGATCAGTATCGAAGCCCGCGGTTAGCATGTGGCGGTCCCGGGCTCCCGACTTGATTTGAGTCGGATTTTGAACGAAAGAGCATGACATGACATAGTAGCAACCGGAAAAATAATGATGGGGGCAAAGACCAATGAAATTGGAAGATATCTTATCGATACGCGCCAAGCGGGAACATTTGCTGTCCACAGGATAGGCACCGCCGAATATTTTCGAAACAGGTGCATGATGACGTGAAGGGGAATTAATAATTGATGTTTCGAAGACAGTAATTATTATTGGAAATCCTGCATTCGCATACATTCATTTCACAATTGGTATTTGCCAACATAAATTCGAAGCTTAATATTCACATAAGGCAAGTAACACCAGTGAATTGCCCCCTTGTGCATGAACATGTTCATGTGATATACCAAATGTAGCTGAAAGTAAAGCGTGGTGCAGCCCGTCCGGCCCAACATAATAGACAGATTAACCAGAAATCCATCAATGCAGTACCCAGTATCCTTTCATTGATTTATGTCCCGTCATTTGGGAGGTAAAGCCATTGAACGTTTGAAAGATAGTCGCGATTTTTCGAGTCCTTTCAGAATATGGACGACCCTCTGAATTTATTTGAGGTCCCCGACGCGACTTTTTTTGTGGGGGGACCGATGCGACTTATGAAGCCCCAGCATGATTTGTCGACCCCGATGCGATTTTCCGTCCGGTAGCTCAGTTGGTTAGAGCGCCGGCCTGCGTTGGTCTCCCTTGTCCTGGCAAGACAGGGTTCGAGTCATTTCATGCGTTCGTATTCCCCCCCCCGGCTGGGATGGCCAGTTGGCAACTGGCCCGGTGAGGCCGGGGACGAGCTACCGGGTCGGCTGTGTCGTTGAATTTTCGGTACGCTAAACTCTTGGTCAAAATTTTGCCGTTGAACTAGAATTCACGGATCTGGTGGTGGGCCCAGGGTTCATGCAACAAGCTCTGCTTACCAATAAGATCCTGGCCCATAAGGCCACCGAAGAAAGAATTCGGACAAAATGTAGTTTAAAATAGATGATGATGAAAAAATAGATGATGACCCTCGGTATTTATTTGAGGCCCTCGATTTGATTTGGGGGGGGGGCCGACGTGACTTATGGGACCAAAACGCGAGATTTTGGGCTCCGGTGCGGTGTCTGGCCTTGGTACGAGTTATCGGATCCTATTGTATTTAATTCGTGTTCCTCGAGGCAAATTTTTGGCAACTCCGACGCGGATTTGCCGGAACCCCAATAGTATTGTTGGGCCCCAGCGCCATTTTTGGAGCCCGGCGAGAGTTCTCGGAGCCCCGGTGTATTTATTTGGGCCTTCGAGGCGAAGTTTTCGGGGCCCTGGCGGAATTTCTTAGGGCTCAGCGCTAATGTTCGGCCCCTGGTGCTAATCGCACCAGGTCTAGTCCTCTTTCAACGTCCTGGGGCTCCATAAATTGCCCCGTATCGGCCAGCAATTGGGTGTCATTCGCCCATGACATTGTGGCAGCATCAGCTTTTATACACGTGTGTTAATTAGTTATTTGGTCATGAGGGCGCATCGACGTCATCGGTCGCATTGCGTTCATTTACACGTGTGTGTTCTTGGTTTCAGATTTTGCCTGCCGGAAGAGAACAACGACCAAAGTTGCGGTACGTCCGAAGCATAGTGATATCGAACACGACCGACTGTACGGTCGAGAGTTACGCCACGAATGGTCTGCCATCTCTGGAGAGCATGACGTTCGTGAATATTACGCAGATGACGATACAACGGATGGGTTTTAGCTTGAAGAGCGGTGATCGACTACGCTCGTTGGTAATACAGTCCATAGACTCCCTGACAATAGAAGATTTGGCACTCACAGGCTCGTGGAACACAAATGCAACTATCAGCATGGAGGACATCGGCAAGCTTTCCGTGCGAGAGAAGGGGTTCGGCTTCGTCTCTCCGGGTGTCGGGCCCAGCGTGCAATTGCGACGCATCAAGACACTGCAGGCGTCTCACTACGCGTTTTCGGCAACTATCAACCAGCTGACGTTGGAGGATGTTGTCATGCCATTCTGTGGTGACATCTGTTTCGTCGGCAACATTGTCAGTCTGGATATGAATCGAGTGATGATTGACGAAGTGACACAGTTCTGCGTGCACGGCCTGGCCAGTTGGAGGGAGTTCTCTATCCGATCCAGTGTCATGGGCCATGTTGGACCTTACGCATTTGCTGGCACACTACATGGCCTGTCGGTGCATGCCAGCAACTTCACGAGGATCTACGAGCATGGGATTAATTTTCAGTTGAATTCATTCAAGATGAGCTCTTCTAATATAGACACGTTAGAGTCAAACGGATTGGCATTGACAATAGTTAGCGAGTACGTTGCCGGCGCGACATACCCGGTCGTGCTGGAGGACGTCAGTGTAGGCACGCTCCACAAGAACGCTCTGATGAGCCTGTACAAAAGCGTCGGAACTGGCGATCAGCCGCTGACGATCCGTCGGCTTCGCGTTGGCCACGCCGAGACCGAGTCGCTGGCGTTCGCCATGTACCAGTCGGTAGCGATGAGTGAGCTGGAGTTCGGCTCCGGCTGCGGGTGCCCGGTGCAGGCCTGGGGCCGCCGGTTAGTCAGCAACACGTCCGCAGCCGAGCTGAGCCCCGCGCAGCGGCAGCTGGTGGAGCTGGTCCGCAGCGCCGGCCGCTGCGTCGCCGCCGACGGCCGGTCCGTGGCCGTCTCCGACTGGCGCTGCGGAGGCGGCGGCAGCACTCCCTATAACCTGCTGGTTTACGGTGTACTGGTGGCGCTGGCTTTGCTGGCCATGGCGGTGCTGGTAGTGCTGATCGTCCGACGTGGCAGGAACAAACCGACCGACGTGACCATGCAGCCGCTGACTGACGCCGGCACCAACCCTGCCGCAGCGTCTGACGACCATGTCGACAACGACGTGACCCTACAGCCGCTGACGGACGCCGGCACCAGCCCCGCCGCAGCGTCTGACGACCATGTCGGCAAACGACGTGACCCTGCAGCCGCTGACGGACGCCGGCACCAGCCCCGCCGCGGCGTCTGACGACCATGTCGACAAACGACGTGACCCTGCAGCCGCTGACGGACGCCGGCACCAGCCCCGCCGCGGCGTCTGACGACCATGTCGACGACGACGTGACCCTACAGCCGCTGACGGACGCCGGCACCAGCCCCGCCGCGGCGTCTGACGACCATGTCGACAAACGACGTGACCCTGCAGCCGCTGACGGACGCCGGCACCAGCCCCGCCGCGGCGTCTGACGACCATGTCGACGACGACGTGACCCTACAGCTGCTGACGGACGCCGGCACCAGCCTCGCCGCAGCGTCTGACGCCCATGTCGACGAAGACGTACGCGATGATGTGTGCCGACCTCTTGCACGGACTGCAGTGCATGGATATACAGACTATATACAGATATAAAGCTCGTTCACAGGGCGTTAGGCCAACGTCTCTGATGGAAAAAAATCGCATTGTACCGCCACTGACACTGATGTCTAATTTAGTTCAACTACATTTATTGTTCGATTATCGACACCTGCACATCCCAGTCATACCCTAAGCTATCGCATGAAGCACGCCAACTAAATAAATAATGAGCGATTTAGTGAAGCTGAAAAAGCAAGTGCGTACAAATCGATAAACGATATAAGGAGCCAATGTTCCTGAAGTGTTTTGTGTGCATTTGGTCTTCGTTTCTTGTAATAATTACCTTCCTTAAATTCAAGTATTGAGGCGCATCGGAAATTCCCAAATCTTATGGTACGTGATTTGTTATTTGAGTTTTGGTGCATTCAAGTATGATGATTTCAGAAAAGGACAATGTGACGTCATTTTCTTTTACCCCTTTTCCGTTTCTTTTGTGCCCATATGGTCGGATTTTGGAAGTATTTTGTAACTTAAGAACTCATGGTGACAAACCTATCAACATGCAAACTGTATGGACAATGTCGGCGAAATGGGTCCTGATAGCATAGAAATAGAAATAGCAAAATCAGGATCAGGGGTGTCGATTTTTGAAATACATGGGGGGGGGCGAAGTATCAACGTACTTAACCCCCCCTCCCCCAACCAAAAACTCATCGGATTTCGCCCACTATATTTTCAGACCTCAATAATTCTGATTTTTTTATTTGACGATGTGTATGCTTATGTTTATTCAGCATCCTCGCCAACGACCAAAATCGCCCAGTAACAGGTGAAGTCACATAAGCAAAAGAGCAGTACACAGCACATGTCAACATAAAAACTTAGCATAGCAGTCATAGCATGCGACTACAGTGTAATACAGTGGACTCGGGTCCATCGTCATCGTCATAGTCATCGTCGTCAACTTCACCCACCCCTCACTCCACACACCAACAAACACACACCGGCTTAAATAAAATACTTCTGCGCCCATATGCAAGCTAAAACACACCGGCCTTGATGGAGCATCGGAGCACAGCAGGCATGAACTGTGATGACGATGGGTGAAGCTATTTCCTTGGTGCATAACATTAGGGAGGGGCGAAGCCAAAGTTTTGGTGGGACGAGTTTTAGGGTCGGGGAGGGGGCACAGCTTCCACAAAAGCATGTAAATCGAAAACAATGTCCTCTGATCAAACATGTGCATCGATGTAGTCATCGTGATCGCCAAGTCTAGTCAGTCACCACACACGACACCAAGCAAATTAAAATGCACAATTCGGATCACAGACATCGATCAGCGCAACCGTCCTACTATTTTTTTTACAACAGCCTAAAAAACCCACCCGTACCCAATGGCGCAGCCAAGAGCAAGAGTAGGACACACTGGGTACATGCCTTTCCGGTCACGGCCAAGGAGTCCGAAAAGGTCAGCCCAGGAGATTCCCAGAAGTGCCATCCGACGGTTTTGAAATGAATGTGTCGGTTCGAATGGTTTCTTTGCCAGAGTCGGAAATAAAAAGTACAAAACTTCGGAAAGTAGGAATAATGTCAGAATTCAAAACAGTTTTTAAATCGGTGGAATTGGAATGGGCCCCGCACCAGGTGTGTCGCAACAGGAGCATTTTCACTGCAACCCTGTTAGTACTTGTAATCCTTTCCTTACAAAGGGTAGTGCGGAATTTTATATACATTTGGTGGCGCTTGGACCCCACCATATTTGTCTTCTTGACCTCATTCACCAATTTGATTTCTAATTCCCCTTGAAATTGACTTGGGATGGACCAAGGAGGATAATTTCCAAAATCTCCAAAGTGCCACCATTCGCAGTAATTGCAACATAGCAGCACCAAATCCAGATCATACTATTATTTCATCAAATCAAATAACTCTGCTTTCCAAAAATGTCAATCAAGGTCTAGGTTACTAAACGGAAGTCAGGTCAAATTATCTCTTCGTATAGCAGTAAGGGGGAAACTTTTCGTGCAGAACATGATATAAGAATGATATAGACATTCTGCTTTCAAATATGTGACAAGGTCAATGGTGCTAGGTCAGGTCAAGTATTATGGATATTCTACACTGCCGTCTTGTGTGTGGAGTTGGGATTGTTGTGCGCGTCCGCTGCCTTGGCGATATGGGGGCCTCAAAAACAGGCTGGGTCCCTAAAAATTCGACATCATCCTAGAAAAGGAACAAAAAGACCGGACACTAAATAAACACGTCGGGGTCTGCGAAAACGCGCCGATACCTAAACAAATATCGTCGGTGCACAACAAAAGCAATACAACTCTAAAAGAAGAGCCGGGGTTGCAAAAATGCGCCGGGCCCATTACAAAAATTGGCTAGAGTCCTAAAACACATCCATAGACGAAGAAAAACGCAAAAGGTAAAAAAGAACACCTAACTAGGGCCTCTGTTCGGTAGCCAATCTGGGAGCGTATTTAGCCAAAGAGATGAGGTGAATCAAAGCTCAGCGGGTATCCGGATTTCTTCGCCATCAGAAAACGTGGGAAGAAGAGAACTAAACATCGAATTTAATTCAGGATGGGCCCTTGTGGCTCTAAAGTCTGACACTATCACTTTATGAGGTGCCGGGTGTTGTCACCTGTCAGCAATTTTGCACTGAATTGTTGGTCCCCAAAATAAGCGTTTACATTCCGTTTCAGCCGGGTGTCACATAATGTAGTGGTAGCATTTCGTTTCAAGTAGCGGATATTCTAAGATGTACCAGGTGTACTGCAGAGATGATTGAGGTGACTGATCACCCATGTGTTGGAGTTGGGCCCTGAGGACGACCATGGGTTTGTATTTATTGTTTTTCGCAGCCCCAGTCTGTCAGCATGCCAATTATGGTCCGCCACACACTGATCAGAGCATTTCCAATCAGCGATCACCCGTCTTTCCCGTTTCTCATCCTCTCCAGCATCAATCATGAAACTTCTGTGGCCATGGGCCAGCAAGTAAGCTAGGTTCTTGCTTATTCTTTCTCCTCACCAACATCGGTGAACATTTATAACGGGGGCATCTTAAAGACGTATAGTACTAAATCATGGAAACTAGGGCATACCACATACCCATTATATAGTGAGGCTGTAATGAGCTTGCACCTCCTCCACACACGCACATGGCGGAAGCTGAATACACTTTGTTTGAACAGTAATACTAATTGTTTCACTCGCACCAGGAAGATAAGCCTATTATTACAAAATAATCCATCAACCGTGATAAGAGTTCCAAGTCCAGCGAGAAGTGTGAATTTGAACGTACTTATACTGCGATGATAGTTATTTTTCAGTACCACATGATGCTGTTAGCCATAGGCGCGTCCAGTGGGCCTCCCCCCTCCCCCGCTTCGCGGTGGAAGATGTGTGTTAACTATTAAAATTCTCGAGTTCTCTGTCCAGAAGTGCTCAACCATGGTACTTTGCGAAATTTCTGGGTGCGCACCTGCTGTTGACCCTGGCCCACTCCCTTTTTGAGACGTTCCTACGCGTATGGAACACGAGACCTACTTTGAGTGTACATGAATCTAAAATCTATATCTGTCGTGAAAATATGTAATTTAATGTTTTGTGACGATTCATGTCATTAAGTTCATCCAGTAGTAAGGGATGCAGTGACAACTAATATGCTTGGACGCACAGCCATACCCATATAGATTAGGACAATAAAAAAAGATTCAGCGTTATCGTAGAATACTAACATAATTTGCATGGAGAAGTAATCATGTATTTCTTGTGACTGACATACCTTTCTACTACATACATAATACATATACTGTATTCATATGTATGTGTGTGGAAAAGGGCTTCGGATTGGGAAATATACAATGAAGAATACCGTAAGACCAATGAAGCTACCTATCCTGCACTATCATATCCTGTGGCCTACCCTACCCTATATTCTGCCCTACGGCTTACCAATACGGCCTACTCTACGCTGCCCTAGCATACCCTACAATACCCCACCGTACCTTAGTCTACCCTACCCTACCCCCACCTTACCTCAGTGCCTTGCTTAGGCATGCACAGAAAATGTTTCATTTTCGCTTGAAGTATAAATATAAATGTAATAGGATGAAGATATTTTGAATATATGAAGATTATCATGGAACTATCGTGCCATTTATATGTACACACACACACACACTTCCAAATATATATATGTATATATATATACATATATATATATATATATATATATATATATGAACATACCATAATTAATTTACAGTCCGAGTCGGACGAAAATCAAAATTGTGCATGGTTCGTCGACCGTGTAAGTCGCGATTTTATACCGAGGGCACTTCGCTTCAGAAGAACATCCCCAATAGATGTTAGAGGCAAAAGTTTTTGGGCAGGTAAGGTTCAAGAAATCCGGTGGATGCATTTTTGCCATTGTTGAGTATCGCGATGGGCTACTAATCCATGCATACCTGCTTATTTTATTCACCTACCGACATGAAATAAAACGCATTCGAAATAAAACATTTGGGTGATGTGTGTAGGAACGTACTTACCATATTGTCCCAACGGCAGTAAATGCAGCAGTCATTGGTTCTTTATCGTCAGATACCTTGCCGCCGCGTTAGTAACATAATAATACGCCTACAGGGGCGCTGGATGAGCCAGACCAAGTGCTAAAAGCGCACTGCGGTCGAATCTTCTTGCCTATCAGTCATAGGCGCATTGAGTGTGAATGCAGCCACGCACCCAGAATGTAGGCATAGCTAGTGATTTCGGATGCAATACATTCACTACATCGCATCGCCAAAGGCAGAAATAAAACATCCATCCCGCCCTGGCACCGAACTAAAAACCCCGGGACACTCGAACTAAGCACTTTCACCATTTGCCACCCGGAATGCATGGAAAGTGCCGGCTGTAGTGCGGGGCGGTAAGTTGTTCGCATGCGAGAATGTCATCGCGAACCCTTCCTGCAGTGCCGGGGCAGGGACCGACCGACACGCGGTACAGCTAATCTGGACACCCTTCCAGCAGTGCCGGCGCAGGGACCGACCGACACGCGGTACAGCTAATCTGGACACCCTTCCCGCAGTGCCGGAGCGGGAACCGACCAACACGCGGAACAGCGAATATGGCAGCGCTTCCCGCAGTTCCGAAGCAGGGACCGACCGACACGCGGTACCTACAGCTGGTCTAACACTACATCACCGTCGGAAACTGCCGACGCCGCTCAAGGCCAAGAATCGGCTGCTCGAGACCCCTGTGGCTACCCACCATCTCACACACCCACACACATCCAAGAGTAGAACACCAGTATATATTGTCCACCTACCTCAAACGCGAGCTCAAAGTCCGGGACTCAGCAATGGATGGACAGGCACCATTCCACAAGCCCGCGCAATGCTATATACGTCGGCTAACGGCAGTCAGCAAAGCAATCATTGAGGAACGCTGCACATTCCGCTTCGAAGACCGGAGGAATAAAATTGTCCATCACACAGCCTACAACCCATTATGCTATTGCACAAGGAAAATGACTTAGTGTCACACGTGAACGATACCCGCACTACAGCATCGCAGGGATGGGAGAAACAGTCATCGAGCAGCAGTCAGGCTTCATTTAAGGATCTATATTTTCTGCACATACCTGTTTGCAGTTTCACACGGTAGCTTAGTCGAACAGAGAAAACGTGTCTTAGAGAGTCATGCCATAAAACACTGTCCCATGGTGTCAACCTTCGCCTTACCGCCACCGTCGGGAAACGCTTGCAAAAATATACATCAATTACATTGACATCGGATTACACAAGAAAATTGTTTGATAACATTGTGCGGACAATGTGGCCTGGAACAACAGCTCTAACTTTTCTTCCGGCACATTTAGTTGCGTAAACAACATGGTGTTGCAACCCCCCATACAGAGTAGGGGTGGGTGGGGGGGGGGCGAATTTGAAAAAGCAAGCAGCTATCGATCTTCTTCATGGTTGCGAAGATAACGCGCCACCCATCATGCCATCGGATTGGCAGCGCAGGTCCCATTTGAATCAGTCTATGGCGTCCCTGAACAGCTGAATAAATGTCGCCATCACTATCATAATGGTGGCCCCATGGTCAGAAGGCTTCCTCATTCCAGATTTCCAACGACGGCTGTGCTTGGCTTCACCTGACCTGAACTGACCTCGGCACTGATAACACAGCACACGACACGCCTGACTTGGTCATACTTCAGTCCTGAGCAGCAAAATACATCCATCGCACCAAGTGTGACCTCACATTCATTGTGTGACCTCACACAATGATCTGCGCAACTTCGTGCTCCTTCACGCTGTCAGTCCTGCAACACATCTCAAGCGCCACCAGCAACACCAGACACACCGCCAGCACAACCCAGACACAATGTGCGGTCACAGCCAGTCACAGACGTGCACGCGACTATCAGTCACACTGGTACATTGCGAATATCACAGTCACACTGGTGTATCGTGACTACCAGTGACTACCAGTCACACTGGTGTATCGTGACTACCAGTAACTAACAGTCACACTGGTGTATCGGGACTACCAGTAACTAACAGTCACACTGGTGTATCGGGACTACCAGTGACTACCAGTCACACTGGTGTATCGTAACTACCAGTGACACTGGTGTATCGTGACTACCAGTAACTACCAGTCACACTGGTGTGTCGTGACTACCAGTGACTACCAGTCACACTGGTGTGTCGTGACTACCAGTGACGGTCAGTCCCGCCAGTCCCACGGTATGCAGCAGCCGCCGTCGCCGTCCACGGCGTAGTAGTGCGCCACCGTCAGGTGCCACTGGCGCAGCTGAGGCGCCAGCCGGTGCCGGTGCGCCAGCAGCCGGCGGCAGCACGACAGCATCACGGCCGGCGTGATGTTGTCCTGCTTGTGGAGCCGGCGCACGCCGAGCGCGGCCGCCGTCTCGACCGTCACGCGCGCCTCCTCCAGCGACAGCCTGGCGTCAGGGGACGGCGCTCGTCGTGTGCGTCACGGCAGGCGTACACACGTCTCCTGACGCCCGACCGGTCCCCGCCATACGTCGCGACCACCAACAACACACCCACTGACGCCCGACCGGTCCCCGCCTTACGTCGCGACCACCAACAACACACGTCTCCTGACGCCCGACCGGTCCCCGCCTTACGTCGCGACCACCAACAACACACCCACTGACGCCCGACCGGTCCCCGCCTTACGTCGCGACCACCAACAACACACCCACTGACGCCGACCGGTCCCCGCCTTACGTCGCGACCACCAACAACACACCCACTGACGTCATCACACCCGCTCTTACGTTATCATATACTAAACTGGCGGCGATGACTTGGTGGCTACAAGATTGCGCAGACTGCATGTCCATTTTGCGCCCATTTCACACAGCGATCTGCTTGCGTCATGTCTATCCATGTCACCACACACCACACCCATCGACGTCCCATACCTAGGCCGCTGACACCACCACATGCCATTCTTCTGACGTCACCACACCAAGTCCCCACGCACGCCATTACACCCACGAGTACTGGGTGTCACGAGTATCTGCACTGACGTCACCAGGCCGATATTGGCCTACAATAGGACAATGCCTGCATCTCCAAGTGCAACTGCCGGAAATGGATTAAACTTACAGTCCTCCCAAGACCGACCAGGACATTTAACTGTAATGTAACGCCGTCAGTCGGATCCAGCGAACCTCATGGGGCGGCAACACACCGTCTTGGGAAGCGACGAAATGCCTGGGTGAAACCAAGAAATGCACGAAATTCCCAAACGTCCCAAGATTTGAACAATGTGTGGGTACAGATGAATGTCAACCAACATCAGCACCAGAAAACGTGATTAGCATTGAAGGACGTCGCAGACAAATGCCCATTCGCTATAATCCAATCACCATATGGAGCCATGGAACCGGGACATCCCTCTCCCCCAAGAGTCCACCTATGATTGCCAGTAACAACACTACTTCCATGCAAGGTCAGACAGCGAATACTCAGCAGAGTAGGCCGCCATCGTCGGTGCCTCACCGATTTACTCACAGAGTGTATTCCTACCGTCCCTATTTTGTATGCAGAAATTACGTGTGTGCACGTCAGAAGCCCACATACAACGCAACTCACACAGAACGCAACTAAAAGCCCCTTACATACCCCGTAACAAAGTGAACACTGACATAGGTATACAGCAGACAGCAGACCTCATCGTCCTCACCGTTTGTACTCTTCCAGTTTCAATACAGCCTCTGACATGCAGTCGGTGATGTAGCGAACCTGCAGCAGAAATAGTCGTGGTAGCGGCGGGTGGTGATAGTTGCCAACTGGCGACGCACACAACACTATAATTAGCTGGCTTAGGCGTCATCAGCGTGGCGCAATTCAAACCCACGTGTAACTATGCGCCACTCGTCGATCACATGCAAGGTAGATAAAGAAGTGGATTTACACCGCAAATGTAGCGACGTGTACCTCTGAATTTAATCATTTTCGATGGGACACCAATTATACATTGGTAAACTGACAGTGTCCCAGAATTCTGGGGGAAACCAAGCGACATAATACACGACAATCATTCAGTACCTATAGAGAAGTGGTAGACAGGTGCGGCAGGAGAGAGTGATGACTCATTCAGTACCTCTAGAGAATTGGCAGACAGGTGCGGCAGGAGAGAGCGATGACTCACTCAGTACCTCCAGATAATTGGCAGACAGGCGCGGCAGGAGAGAGCGATGACAAGAGGCATCATATCTTGATTTGACACGGGTGGGGGAAGAGCGACATCTGGCCCGTATTCGGTGCCTCAGCGACTCACCAGCAATGACGGTGGGCAGGAAGACGGCGCGATTATCTGTCCCGTCGGAGACAGGAACAGCGGGCCCGACTCGCTGCAAACAGCGGGTAAGAGCCTGCGTCACACGTCTGCAAACGGCTACGTCACACGTCATGTCGCTCCCTGTACCGCAACTGAACACATTCCTTAAGCATTAGCAGAGCAATCGGCACGAAAACAAGCGACACTTTAGCAAAATAGTTGGTTCGTTATTGGTTTTACGACACGTCGACCGTTGAGTCATATAGCGTCGCTAATCTCTCACGCCGATTGGTCGCGGGCGAAGAGTAGCGACAGGTGAGATTCGAACCCACAATCTTTCGATTGCGATACGAGCATCTTACCCCTAGACCACTCGTCCCCCTTAACAAAATAGTTGGGGACAGGGGAGAAAACATCCATGGAAAACACGCCGATACACCTCGGCCGTCATCCAAGTTCATTAATGGAACACGGCCCATGACATCACTCATTACAGAAATAGCAGATGCTGACTGATGGGGGATCCGTCGTTCTTAGAGGCCGACGATTAGGAACTAAAATGAGGGCTTCATAGGAGAGTTTTCAAGATTCGCATTGAGTCAATGTCCTTGGCGTCCAGCTATTCCTGACGCTGCGAGACTCACGGACGTACTGATAACCTGTCCTAACAATACTCTTGATTAGGGGACGGGTAGTTGGAACTTTCGCCCTCGCAAGACGGCGGACTGAAGAATGGGCCATAATATACTTATACCGATGCCAAATAAGTTACCACTGGAGTGCATCCCCCCCCCTCCACCGGTACTGGAAACCCCAAAACGTTCTGGAATTGAGCCCTGCAGAGGAGAGGATGAGTGCACGCATGAGCCCTTGTTTTGCGTTGTGGCCTGCCGATCGAAAGACCCGGTCCGGTCGTAGCACGGACCCCTGGCTCCGTTGGCTCGCAGGCCGGTAGGGTCGTAGCGTGTAAAAAGGTGCCAGCCGGCTACTGTTGTTCTCCGGATCGCACCCAGTCATATCCAGGATTGCTGACCGTCATGCATGCACATAAATAACTTTGAGACTGGGGCGGATCCAAGGGACATCAAGCCCCGAACGGCAGGGAACATTTCCCCTCGTCTTTCTGCCGGTGGGGTCCATCGAAAGTGTACGGGATCAGTTAGGGTGTCGATACACCCTAACTGATCCCCAAGAAAGGAAAGCCGCTTATGGAGGTCTCGTCCAACCCCAAGAAGTCCAAATGGCATTACCATATGAAGGGCAAAGCACGTCATTTAATTATATGTCCTCCCACTGATATATTTTGAGATCTGACTCGGAAGGGTTACAACCAGAAACGTGGAGTTGTCCTTCTTGACAGCCTCAGGGACGGACACTGATACATTCTGCTTCCTGGGTCGATGGAAGACATTTCAGAGAGGAAGTAGTTTACAGATTCGTGACTCGACCACCAGCTACAGGCGACTGAGATGGTTTGGCCAGGCCCGAGGGTAGCCGTGGCGACCCAGAAGTGACCCCAGGGGACGGGTTATTGACTCACGAATCCACCAGCAGTTACAGTTGACTCAGACGGTCTGGCCAGGCCCGAGGGTAGCCGTGGCGACCCCAGAAGTGACCCCCAGGGGACGGGTTATTGACTCACGACTCCACCATCAGTTGCAGGTGACTGAGGCTGTCTGGCCAGGCCCGAGGGTAGCCGTGGCGACCCCAGAAGTGACCCCCAGGGGACGGGTTAATGACTCACGACTCCACCACCAGTTGCAGGTGACTGAGGCTGTCTGGCCAGGCCCGAGGGTAGCCGTGGCGACCCCAGAAGTCGCCCATGTTTGTCACCAGCCGGCGCAGCTGCTGCTCGTAACTAGTAACCATGGTAATTGGCTGGAACTTCCTGCCGGAAACGGTCATCTTCAGCACGTGCCGACATTTCTACGTCACAGTGCTCCAACCTGCCCAAGCTGGACATGAAGCGATTGGGAGTAGAGGGAGAATGCCATCCGGGTAGTCTCACCAGCAATGCATGGAACGATCGGGAGCGTAGCTATTATGACGAGATACATTAATGTACAACTATTAATTCATTGTCATGCCAACATCCATACAGGAAGCTTCGGAACAAAATATTCCATACCTCACAAAAGTAGTCAATTACGTTCAATAAACACAGAAAACTTGGCATTAATAGACGAGTAATGTTACGGTAAGTGTCGGCACCACACCTAACGGGGAACCCATTACTGAAGTGACCGAAACAGCCAACGTCCTGTCCAGGAAAGTACACCAGCAACACTCCATTCAGATGATTCTCCAGCTGTCAGACACAGCTCTCAACATTAAACACAGTGAGTTGACCACACGAATATTCCGCAGGTGACGGGACAGAGCTCTCTCCGGAGATGTGAGTACCCGTGCACCACGCGTATATCCCGCAGGTGACTGGATAGACCTCGCTGCGGAGAGGGGAATACCTGTGCACCACACGTATGTCCCGTAGGTGCCGGGACAGAGCTCGCTCCAGATGTGGGATCTTCTGCAGGTACTGTTTATCGTCTGCGCAGCGTCGGATGACACTGATCCAGTTCGTGATGACCTCTCCACTGTTGAGGATCAGATGGCCGTCCAGACTGACCCCCGACTCGGAGCCGAACACCACCGTCTTGTCTATCGGCGAGGACGGGGAATGTTAGACAGGACGGCACCAGAACCGGGACTCGTCTCGTCTATCGGGAAAAGTCGGACAGATAGATCACAGCGTCTAGTTTTGTCTATGGGGGCATACAGGCCGGTATTAGAACCTGGGCTAGACGAGGAATCCAGATTGTCTGACCACGCACACATAGACACGACACATATTTAGAAAGCATAGGATAGCACATCTATTGTGAACACAGCACATCCATTCGAACAAACGACAATGCGGCATACACGGAAGCTGGCAATAAGATCTGCTTTTATTAGCCTGTTCAATATGGGATGCACCACGCATTCTATTAGGTTCAAATATGCTTTGTTCCGTTCTGATTGTGATCAAACTCTGATATCCAGCATGACATTTGCAGCATTGCATACACGTTTGAGCAGGTACCGGATATCCGGTCCATACCCCTGAACACGGAACAGGTGTTGCATGTCTTGTCTGTACCCTGAGCGGGTGTCAGATATTCGGTCTCTCCCCTGAACAGGTTTCGGACATCCGACCATACCCTTGAGATGTCAGATGTCCCATCCGTACCAATGGCAAGGTGTTAGGCACCTTCTGCCCATGGCCCTGATCATATGTAGGATATGCGGTCTGCACACCTGAACAGGTGTCGCAAGCCTGGTCTGTACTCCTGAGCAGGTGTCACATGCCCGGTCTGTACACCTGAACAGGTGTCGCAAGCCTGGTCTGTGCTGCTGGACAGGCACCAGCCCCATGCTCTATGTGTTGGACGTGCGGTGCGTACCTCTGAGCAGGTGTCGGAGCTGTACTCCTGAGCAGGCACTAGCCTCATGCCCTATGAGTTGGACGTGCGGTGCAGGTGCGTACCCCTGAGCAGGTGTCGGATGTCCGGGTGGTGGTTCACCAGTGTGTCCAGACTGCGCAGACAGCCGCGGCAGTGGACGGCGCCCCAGCCGCAGCGCCACTCCAGCGCGCGCAGCTGCAGCCGCGCCACCAGCAGGGCGCGCAGCCGGTCGATCTCGGCGCGGGTGCGCGTCGACTGCGCCACGCGCCGCTGCGTCTCGGCGCCGGTTCGCGCCAGCCACGAACTGTCAGCGATGAATTGCACAGTGGATGGCTTATATTGCCATATATGTGGATGGCTTATATTGCATACACCATCGTCAGCAAGACTGAGATTGTGTCTATAATTGCCATTTCTGAAGGCCGCCACATAGCAAGTCAACCGAGTACACATGGATCCCAGTCTTCAGCTAATGCAACACAATGTGCACGCCTTGAAAACAAACATGGCATGAAGTCTACCGGGACTCGTGTTTGGGCCTGCATTAGCCAGCACTTGTGTATCCCACCCAAACGCGAAGTGACAAAGCATGCCCGATGTCTGCATGGTCCAGAGTGACATCCGCTCTGTAACTTGATTTGATTCCCGCATGGCAGGATAGTCACCTGAGGGATGGCTACACATTTAGTACAATAAGTCGTGATATCAACGTTCATGTGAAAAGACTAGCATCTGCCAGGTACCATTCGCATCACAAATAGCTTGGCGGTCAGGTTGGGCGTCCTGGCACCTGAATATCCTGCATAGGTATACTGTTTCCCACCACAACAAGGTAACATTGTCATCACAAATAGCTTGGCAGTCAGGATGAGCATCCTGGCTCCTGAAAATCCTACAGAGTTACACTGTTTCTACCACACATATGCAGGATATTCCGGTGCCAAGACGCCCAACCTGACCGTCAAGCTATTTGTGTTGCCAATCATACAAGTAGTGCATGAGGTCCAATGCCACACACACAGTTGATGCCACTTTTTAAATATATTGTTGACAAGCTCCATATTCGTGACTTCCGGTCTGAGAATAAAGCATTTATGTGGTGACTTTCGTTTCCACACCTTCCAAGCTTTGTACGCTTTTAGTACTCATCATTTGAACCTCGCATGTGCCTGCATACAGCACTTGCCCAGATCGCGAACCGACATGGGCAAGCGACGTTTTTGTAGCCGCGCGGCTAGACAATACAATGCCTTGCCGCCCGATCTGACGCGGCTACCCATCCCCCTGTTTGGACGGCACCTAAAGCGTCACCTGCGTAGGAACCCGGACTGTGGAGGCACTTGCGCCTTACTGATGTGTCTGCTTTTATGACTGTAGATATGACTGCTTGTATGCTTGTAGACAATATCTGAATGTATGATACTTTTGCCGACCTCTTTATATTTGTATGACGTGGGGCTGTAATAGCCACGAGTTAATTGTGGATGGCCTTAATACATGTCTGTCTGTCTGTCACTTAGTTCAAATCAGAACAATTAGCAGAGATTCGAGAATGCCCCACCCAGACTTTCAGCGACCCTAGAGCGAGAGCATACCACTTGGCAGCCCTGGTGCAGGAGTGTAGCACTTAGCAGCAGCCCAGCTCGGTGCAGATCGGGATAAATGAGAGCCTTGGGTTCTTTTCTGATGCATCTGAGCCAGGCCATCTGGTTACCAATTTCTCACGCCGATTGGTCGCGGGTGGACCCGAAAATCTCGCCGGTTGTAAGATATGAACCCACGATCTTACTATCAAACGTCCAACGTCTTACCGACTGAGCTACCGCGACCTCAGCTCTGTGCAGGCCGGGCAGTGTGCTCACAACAGCGTCGTCTCTGGGGCAGGGCAGTGTGCTCACAACAGCGTCGTCTCTGAGGCAGGGCAGTGTGCTCACAACAGCGTCGTCTCTGGGGCAGGGCAGTGTGCTCACAACGGCGTCGTCTCTGGGGCAGGGCAGTGTGCTCACAACAGCGTCGTCTCTGGGGCAGGGCAGTGTGCTCACAACAGCGTCGTCTCTGAGGCAGGGCAGTGTGCTCACAACAGCGTCGTCTCTGGGGCAGGGCAGTGTCCTCACAACAGCGTCGTCTCTGGGGCAGGGCAGTGTGCTCACAACAGCGTCGTCTCTGAACGTGCTGACGGCGCCGGTGTCACCTCGCAGTCGGCGAACAGGTCTTCGAGCAAAAGAGACCGGCGCAGCCGGCGCGGAGGCGGCAGACTGTCCAGGTAGGTGGTGGGCAGGCGACACGTCTCCAGCACCGCCCGCACCGTCTTCTGCAGGTCGGCCTGCAATGAGATGCGCACTTGCGCCGCAGCTGAAGAGAAGAATGAGTCACAGCCCTATAGCGCTGGCTATAGCCTCGTTCACATCCTGCACATCCACACCTGGACATAATGACGACACTACATCGACTATAAGACCTTCGCCATACAAGCCAATAGAACAATCACAGCAATATTGATAGGCTATTTGGACTTGAGGGCGCATGAACTGCTTGTGCTTATCTAGCGCCCAGATCCCAGCCTTACAAAAGCAGCTAGCTAGTATTATGATTATTGGGTGCGATGTGAAATACGAGACACATCGCATCTATTAAGACACAGCTACTAAGCTCATTGTGGAATTTAAAATGGCTTTAGTTCCTCACATACCAATTAGGACAACATCCTCGGGTTCTTTTACGACGCATTCAACCGCTAGGTCATATAGCGTCGCCAACCCCTCACGCCGATTGGTCGCGGGTGGACTCGGTAATGCCGCCGGTTGCGAGATTCGAACCCACAATCTTGCGATCAAGAGTCCGACAGTCTACCGACTGAGCTCCCGCGGCCCCCTAGGATAACATCATCATTTGAATGTCCATCTTCTTTGTCACAACTTCACACGAAAAATTGCATACGTGGTTGAATGAGCTATCAACTACCTTGCACGCTTGAGCGATTTTGTTCAACATTTCGGACGAAGAAGGTGACGGTGCTCTCATTGACTTGCTTCGAGTTTAGCAGCTTGTCGAGATGGGACTGCAGAAACTGAAGTGACCCTTCATTGATGCTCTGAAACAAAGGTGCCACTTCAGAATGCCACAGGATTCTTCCTTCAACGTTTCAAATTGATATCATGACAACTTGAGGTGGCCTTCAATGCCCACCAATGTTCTCTCACATTCTGATACCGATGGCTACAATACAGCACAATGGGACAGTGTAGTAAATACTGAGACCACAGGACACTCCCAAAGAATCTACTGGGCGAGTCTAATAGGAAATACAGTGAGCTCACATCAGCATTCGAAAAATAGCACTGCATGAATATACAATCCTATACATGAAACGTTTCTTAATAATTCATGGAACACTACTTGGAGCAATGTTCACTTTATATTAGCCCTACTCTCTGTACTCACAATCACAAGCAACCATGTGAGGTAGAGCAAATAGTGTTGTGTAACATGAAAAACAGCATCATATGCTTACT
The DNA here is from genome assembly GCA_034440615.1 of Ashinkailepas kermadecensis. Lineage (NCBI taxonomy): Eukaryota > Metazoa > Arthropoda > Thecostraca > Neolepadidae > Ashinkailepas > Ashinkailepas kermadecensis. The sequence continues at coordinate 96,405 of JAOTOM010003055.1, read as the reverse complement.
ATATGGTGATGTTGCCACACAACTCAGCACATGTTTCTGGCATTGCTTTATTGTCAGTGATAATTTAGAGACAATTCAAGAAGGCATTCAAACATGACATTATAAATACACCTATCAGGCCATCAAGCATGCCATTACAATTTCTACCCAACAGTTCTGATAGCAATATCTCACCAGTGAACCCAGCCATGCCAATAATTTGCATTGGCATTAGGTTCATAACAATACAAACTAGCCTTTGACAACCTACCAACCTGGCTTTACAACACTAAATGAGTTGGAGATTATAATTTTTGCTCATTCTTAGGGAAAAACCTTAAACAACATCAAAAAGATTGGTATATATAAAAAATGATTGGTTCTAAATTTCAATTAATTGATGCAATAATGCTCACATCGACCATCAATTCAATTTGCTACTATGCCAGTACTGCTGTCATCAGCTTTGATTGGTTGTCATCTCATCTGGCCACTACCTTTTGTTCTGGGTATTGATGGAAGAGATCTGGATGGACCACAAAGTAGAATGGCCTGAGGGCATGTGCCAGTTGTGCAGAGCTCAGCTGTCGGCCAGACAGGGCACAAGGCTGGCGGCAGAATCGCAGCAGATGGTGTGCCGCAGCAGTCAGCATACCAACAGCTGATCTGCCAGCCTGTGGCTATCTATGTAGTGATACCCTGAAGCAAACCATTGGAACAACAGCTGATCTGCCAGCCAGCAGATCTACACAGTGATACATTATGAAGCAAACTATTGTACCAGCAGCTAGTCTGCCAGCCACCAGCTGACTATGACATTGTTCTGAAGCAAACCATCAACAGCTGGTCTGCCAACCATTAAAAAGAATATACCAAAGTACACCAGGGTACTCAAACCTGATCTACTGCTTGCTGGTATCATTGATCATTTCTTTAATGCATAGAACATATACTTGATTGCATATGGAATCAAATATTCTTCCTGTGAAATATGGTTGGTTATTTGGGTTCTAAGGTTCCTAATAAGTTGAGTTGAAATAAGTTCAAAGTCACATGGAAAATCAATCATGATTAAATGCATCACTTCTTGCCAATGACAGTATATTTATCACTTTTTCAGCACCACAACACAGATGACTGCTATGTGAAGGTTACATTATCAGTGAATACTATTTTATGTGATCCAGCATCAGGAGGCATACTTAGGCTGTGTGGGATGAAACACCTGTAATGTATGCTTCTTGAATGAAAAAAACAAGACTTTATTTCTTTGTGTCAGTAATTTTTATTCACCCCATGGTTACCAGATATTATGCACTCCGTAATTGCATGAACTCAAGGATTATGCACTCAGAATCCATGAACGAGAGGTTAAAATCCAACACCGTCTTGTATCGAAATAATACCCAACAAAAGACTAACCTAACCAAACTCAACCGAACCTAACCCCTTTGTATGCTTCACGGATGTAAAATGTGTGTAAAACCTGCCTCATGGCTACCCTAAACTGAAATAATACCAAACTAGGGATACACTGCGGCCGACCAAGGATATTTAGCCATGGCAGAACGAAATATTTTTTTTGTTAATGAATGCACCTGCATTTACTTCATACAAATGCACATGCTCAATTTAACCCTAGATAGCACACATTCACGAAATAACACGACACCAACCCACCACACCAAAAAGTCGCTTCGAATGACCTGTCATTCCAGAAAATGAAACTCGTCACATACGCGCCAGGACTGGATTATATGTTGGAAGAACTGGAAGCTTTCGCTGGCAACAGTTTTATGACGTTGGGCTGGTATATCAGAGTAACAAATTTAATGTTTAGACTAAGTGTTATATTTCCAAAACATTCCCATTTCACCGTGACAAAAATTGCATATGAGCTTAAAAAAGGATACACTTATTGACTTGAATTTTAAGCTTAAATATCCAACGCCAAACACCACCACGCAGGATAGGACTCGCGCGACGCATAGGTAGGCGATGCACTCTTGCACCATGATAGCCAACGTTTGTCTCCAATCTCGATGGCTATCAAGGTAACCGGACAAACGTACGTAAAGCAGATGCACGTATGGCAGATGTACGTACGCAAATGTACATAGCAAATGTACGTAAGTGCAAATGTTCGTATGCGCAGATGTACGTAAGCGCAAATGTACGTAAACGTAAAAGCATGCAAGAGCAAATGCACGTAAACGTAAAAACATGTAAACGCAAATGTACGTAAACGTAATTGTACGTATGAGCCAATGTACGTACATTTGTGCTTTTGTACATTTACGCTTACGTACATTTGCGGTTACATACATTTGTGTTTACGTCCATTTGCGCTTACGCACATTTGCCCTTGCGTACTTTTGCGATTACGTACATTTGCGTTTGCGTACATTTGCTTGCGTACCTTTGCCATACGCACATTTGCTCTTACGTACATCTGCCATAAGTACATTTGCCATACGTACTTTTGCGCTATTGCATATCTGCGCTTGCGTACATCTGTCATACGTACTTTTGCGTCATATATGTATACATACATTTGCGTTTGACCTCTACAATGCCGCCCCGGTAGCTCAGTTGGTTAGAGCGCCGGCCTGCAATCGCCTCCCACGTCCTGGCAAGACAGGGTTCGAGTCGCTTCGCGCGCTCTAATTTAGCCCCGGTTGGGAGGGTCAGTTGGCAGTTAGCCCCATAAGGCCGGGGACGAGCCACTGGGTGGCCGTGTTTCAATTCATGGATCTGGTGGTGGGGCCAGTGTTCGCGCAACAAGCTCTGATTAGCAATAGGGCCCTGGTTCATAAAGCCACCCCAGCAAGAACCCGGTTTAAATGTACATATAATAATAATAATAATAATAATAATAATAAAAATAATAATAATAATAATAATAAAAATAATAATAATAGCAGCCGACTGGCCGCCTGCCACAAGCTCCGCGCCCGATTACGGTCGTTCCCGGATGTAGGCGGCCGAGCGGCGATATATGGGCAAGAGATCGAGAGGCGCCGCCCGCTGCCATGCATTTTGGCTCTGGAATGAAATGTTGTAAAATGAAAAGTTGTTGGTATATTTTGATTAAAAAAAGTATTGCAAAATGATGCTGGGTTCATGATGAGTAAATTGAAGTGGGAAAAAACACCTTATAAAATATTGTAATTATGCTTTAGTGGTCTAACTTGTATCATCGTTTTGCCAACTTTGTGCGGTATACGGCATGTGTACCCCATGGAATTAAGGCCCTGGATACCCGCTAAACGCTAGCGAAGTAACGCTGGGAATGTTTGTAGTTGACAGCATATGTGAACTGTGTGTGCATCCTATATCCTAATCCTAATTATAATCCTAATCAGGGGCGGACCCAGGAATTATCATGAGAGAGGGGTATTTGTCCGGGGGCGTCATTTCTTAGGAGGCGCACCTTGCGAAAATACCTAGAGGGGCGCCTTCGGCCGAAAATCCGTTTAGCGGGGGAGGGTGCGTGGACTTGAGCACACTGAAGGGGTGCTTCTGGCTTTAAAATATGATGGGAAGTACTCGAGCCATCCCGGAGGGGCGCAGATTTCAAATTGCATGGGAACATGTCCCTGAATCTGCCGACCACACGACCATCATGCAGGGCACGGGTTGACACTCAGGCAGGGGTGTTGCTTTATATCGTTTCGAGTGGACAAGTGGCCCATCAATGTTGGCTATTCGCCCGCCCCCACCCCCAGCCAATAATTTCAAGCTTTAACATGGGACCCTATCGAATGTGCTGCTCCAATCAATTTGTGCTTGCCCATTGCCTTCATGTATTCCCCCCCCCCCCTCCCGTCCGAATAATTTTCAGAAATTAACATCCGTGCGTTCAGGACTTCCTCTTTAATTGCAGTTCCTTCTATCAGCCCGGGACCTCTTCCAAGAGCGTAGCCAAGAGGGCAGGCGCGGATCCATATTTTTTAATGGAAGGGGCATGTCTGGAACCACTGGATGAGCCCTCAGGGGTGGTGCCTTCAGCTGAAAATTATATATATATATATATATATATATATATATATATATATATATATATATATATATATACATATGCACGTACCACGTGGCTGAAAGTACGCGTGAACTACTAAGGTAAAGCTCACACGCCGAATCGCCAGCCGTAATTGCAATGACAACGCCACAGTCACATAACCATAAATGACCAGAAGCTAATTTTCTGCTCAGGTATCTTCCATATTCATGTAGCGTTCTTCGATGTTCCAGCCTCCCTTCTGTATTAATTCCGGAATTATTCAGGAAAACCATGGGCTAACAAATGTCTCCTCCCCGCCTGGGATTCCAGTGTTCGTACCAACGATTGTCGTCTGTCTATACTATCTAGGCATCTCAGAGTTCCACAGTCGCGTGCTGATTAGTGGGATGCTTTTGGTTACTTCCAAAAAGACGTGGAGGGTAATGTGCTCGACAGCGAAAACGGACGGCTGTAAATACTGGCAAAAGTCACACACACTTTCACGTATATGTGCAAGTATAATATGGCTGCCGAAACCGGGCGAGGGGCCTAATATGCGTACGAAGATGCTAGATTACCGTCGATAAATCCTGGGTTGGGATGGCTTCAGTCATTTTCGGACCATTGTGTTACATATACCTTTGTCAGCAGCATGTGATCTCCGCACCTGTTCTTCACAGGCTATACACTGCCGCTGCTGGTGACCGTCTCCATTACATCACGGGATGTTGGTGATTGGGCTGCCATACCGAGGATGGACGACGGCCGCGTGCTGACGTCGGCGCTGACGGCCTGTGCTGTGCGTCAGACGCTAATCAGGAAGACCCCGTCCGTTTTATGTTGCTGATGTGCTGCGAGTTAAGAAAATATATAACTGGTATTTTTTGCTATGTAGAGCATGTTTTTCTGGGTCTGAACGGTCTGAACGGTCTAAATGGTCTGAACGCTGTGTGGGAGAGGTATTCACTACTTTGCTCTTTTCCCATGCTGCCCAGCCCTTATGTCCCCAGGTTGGTTCTGGTTGACCGCATAGTAAATATGGTATAGGGTCTCAGATTTGGTCATTCAACACGGTTCCCTATGGGCCCATCCAGCTGATGCTGCCAGTTCCAGTGCCGTCACATGCCACCAAATGCTGCCATGCGCGAGCAGTGGGGGCCGGGCCAATCTCATCAGCTTTGCTTTCGCGCGGTACCCTTACCCTCCCCTGGGTGCGCGCCTGGAATGTCTTTTTACTCAAAATGAACGGCAATTGATTCGGAAAATGTTCCTTGATAGAAAATGTTCCAGCGTGCGTTCTTTACAATTATCTACGCCACGGGAGCTTTTCAGTGTTGTTCTCAAGATATCCATCAGCTCCAATTGTCTCCAAATCAGCTTTCGATGTCGCATTTCGGTTATATACATGTGCTGTATGAGTATGGTGCGCGCGTGTCCAACTATGTGCAGTTTGGATGCAATCATGCACACCTTGCAACCATAGGATGAGCCATTCGCGTGATTTTGGCCTAAAGTATGCTTACTATATATACTATACTATATGCTTACACTTTTTCGTATAAAGGTGCATATATTTTGCTTCAAGTTCAGGATCACGTATGTACATTTTCCCCTAATCTTGGGACGCTTAGGGGGCGTGGCCGGATTGACTACACATTGGATCAGGTAATAACAGATCAAACGTTCAAGCTCATCACAGATCGCTCCACCAGAGTCATGAGTCTCGCGACAGGTGACGTCGCCTGACTGCAGACTATGGCCGGGCCGAATCGCCGCGGCGTCGATCCGTTGTCGGCTGCCACGCGTGTTGGGCGCCTGGCACTTGGGAATGTTTAAAAAAAAAATTTATTCACAAAGCACGTTTGCCAACCACGTTGCAAGGTTTGTATTTCCTCGCATGGTGGATGAAACGCCTCTGGGGAGGGGGCGGCGTGCTGCCTACACCGGGCACCCTACGCAGGCTTGTGATTGATTCAATTTCGATTCTAGATAGGGGGAGGATAATTTGGCAATTTTGGAATTCGCATGTGTCCATCGGGGGATATATATTTCAGACAATTTTAAGCATTTTTCCAATATATATTCTGTTTCGATCTTCCAAAAAAACCCTACTAGGGCCAAATTACTTTTCGTGTCCGGCGCCGCTCGGCGCGGGCGCAGGCACGGCGCCATAAGGGCGGCCGGCCCACCGCCCGGCGGCTCAAAATCGCCTCTATCGGTAGCGCGGCGGCTGGTGATGCTCCAGTACGTTGTGCGGGATCTTGCATGTAGGTGCTGGGTACTCACTGATTTTGACAAAAGGATAAATAGAGTGTATTAGCCTATCGAGGCCTGTGCGGGTCGTACATATGACGCTCAATAGCGCTGCGGCCACCGGTCATTCAGGTAAGGGTGAAGTCTGCATAAAAATTCCAACTGAGAAAGCTTCTATTTGTGATGAATAATTTAAACAACTGAAGTGCCTTTCCAATATATGTATGTTGTGTTTCGATTGTTAAATGATCTCAAACGTTCAATAACTTTTCGTGTTTAGCCTTATTTCGGGCTTAGCTTGAAACGCCTCGTTAAGTGACCTAGAACGTGATTAACCTGAACCCTGGCTAAATGAAAATAGGACCTGTAGCTTCACGAATGACGCCCGTGATATAGCCCGTGATATGGAACCGCTGTTTAAATACAAAGGCGCTTGTAACGGTAACCATGCATTAGTAAATGTCGATGAATTTCACACCTACATAACTACTTTCTAATAAAAATTCAACCCTTGTATTTGAGCAGCTTCCGCCGTCGTCATTTCACAGCAAACAACAGGTTCAGCACTCAGTTGTTGACGTTTCTACGGTCGCTCTCCGGGTTGAATGTCCAGAGGGAGAACTTGAACAGCAAAACATCAAACAGGAAGCAACAAAACATTTCACAGCAAACAACAGGTTCAGCACTCAGTTTTTGACGTTTCTGCGGTCGCTCTCCGTGTCGAATGTCCGGAGGGAGAACTTGAACAGCAAAACATCAAACAGCAAGCAACAAAATTTCACAGCAAACAACAGGTTCAGCACTCTTTTGTTAACGTTTCTGCGGTCGGCAGGTTGAATTTCTGGAGGGAGGACTGAACAGCAAAACAGCAAACAACAAAACATTTCACAGCAAACGCAAACGGCAAACGGCAGCAAACGGCAGGGTCAGCACTCAGTTGTTGACGTTGCTGCGGTCGCTCTCCGGGTTGAACTTCCGTAGCGAGGACTTGAACAGCCTGTACTCCATGGCCGCGGACTCGGCCTTCTTGCCCAGGAAGGCCATCAGGAGTCTCCAAACTCCTTGGAGGTCTTGTCCCGCCTCCTGTTGTTTGGCAGGGTGACTTGGATGCGGAAGAGCGGATCCACCCTGGGTAGCGTTGTTGAGCTCTCTCTGGCGAACTGTAGCTCTTTTTTCAGCCTCTGCTGCTTCGCCTTCTCTTCCAGTTCCGGTCTGGCGAGGTACGTCTGGACCTGCTCGGCGTCTGTGAAGGGCCCACCATCCGCCTTAAGCAGGTCCAGCAGGTCCAGTCTTTTCCTCTCCTTCGTCTGGGCGGCCAACTGTCGCTCCCCCGCACCCTGAGCGAACTTCTCTCTTGTCTTTTCCGACCACTCCAGCTCCACCTCCTGTTTTTTCGCCACCTGCAGCTTGTATGATCGGAACTCAGACTCTTTCCCCTCCCGCAGTTCCTTCGCCCGGGCTAGGACCATGGACCGGCTGACTGCCGGCAGAGTCTGCAGCTTCTTCAGCCGGTAGTCCACCGTTCCGCACTGCCTCTCCATCGCTAGATTGTTCACCGGGGTGTCGTCAATGTTCGCTGCCTGCTCGAACACGGGGAACTCAGCAGGGAATTCCTCTGCCAGGCCGTAGTCCCTCCTTTGCCGGGCCAGCACGGTCTGCAGCTCCGGCAGGCAGATGTTGAGGAGGTCGACGGCGTCATCCATATTCTCAGCGGCCGCCTCCCTGATGGCACCGACCACAGACTCACCATAGCTGGCCACCACTCCGCCAAACATCTCCTCACTGACAGACTCGAACTGGGGGTTCTCCAGGGCGAAGAACCTGTCGTCTGCCACCTTGCCCAGGTCGGAGTGGAGCTGGGTGTAGAACGTCTTGAGACTCGAGTGGGTCGACTGGCTGTCGATTGTCATGCAGTAAAAGGGCTCGATGACATGGACGCCCACCGCGGCGAACACAGCAAACACCACCCTGAGGTAGGGAAGCTCCAGCAGTTCTCTCACCAGGCAGGCGAGTCGGTTGCTGATGTGTGGGTTCTGGGAGAGGAACATCTCGATGTGCGGCAGGTTGAAGAGGAGTACGCCGGCCGCCCGGGACAAGCAGCCGAAACGCTGATCCTTGTAGCTGAAGAGGACCAGTTCCACCTGCTTCTGCTCCAGGAAGTTCCTGTAGAGCTGATTGCAGTTCCAGGCCTTGTGGGAGTACTCCGGCGCAATCAGCTTCAGCACCATGTCGAGTGCCTGGCCGGCCAGGCTCCTGTGCTTGCTGTCAAGCTCCATTCCCACCATGAATTTGCTCAGCACCTGATCCACCTTCATGTCAGCCTCAATTGCAGCCACTTTCTTGTTGAGGGCGTTGGAGAACCCGAGCGTGGTGGGGAGCCGCAGAAAATCTGGCCGGCCTGCTTGTCGAGGTCGTACATCTCGGCCAGCACGGCCGCGAACCCCTTATTGTGTACCGTGCTGTCAGTCATGTGCACGTCAATGAGACTGTACACCTCCTTAGCGGTCTTCCCTTGACAGCCGCCAGAATCTCCATACCGCAGTCGATCTGCAGCGCGATTTCGTCGGTGGACTCCCCAGCGATCCCCATTAGCGGGAGCGGGATGGGAACGTTTCTCCCGACGTGGATCCCCTGTGTGGCGAACTTTCCGACTCTGCGCTTTGTCGTGGAGTCGATTGCGGCAGTGATTGTCCGACCACCCTCCTTGGCATGGCTGACCTCTGACACGGCGAGAGACAGGGCCTCCGCCTCAATCAAGTTGAGCTTGGGACGAATGCTGGCCTTCGTAGGCAGAGTGTCCAGGTCAAACAGCTCTGAATCCTCCGCCGGCAGCTTCCATTTCCGCTCGAACAAACCGTTCCCCACCTCGACCACCGCCACACAGGCCTCGTTCAACGACATCCCCCTCCCCACCAGGTTCCCCACTGTGAGGTAGAGTGAGTCCCGGACCTTCCGCTCGCTGTCCCGTACGTGTGCCAACCTGGCTGGAATCTCCTCCATCTCGCTCTCCTCTAACTCTGACACGAACAGCTTCCTCTTTTCCTGCCACTGTCTGCCGCCTGAGGGGTCACTTTCTCCGGGGTCACGTCCGCACTCGTCGACGAGGCCGACACGATATTCCCTTCGGCCGACAGCATGTCCTCTATTTCGGCAATGTCCTTGAACTGGAACTGCTGGTCCCTTTCCTGTCTGTACCGCTCCTCTCTCTCCCGCGCCCTCTCCTTCCTCATCACTGCTTGGTACCAAACAGGATCAACTCCTCTGTCGCAGTGCATCTGTCTCTCCGTCTTCTGGTCATCGTAGTATTTTTGCTCGGACTGAGACATGTTGACTCCCACTCGGCTTTGCATTTTTCCTCTTGGAGCGCAGTGTCCGCTCTAATGTCAAATAACTTGTCGGCCTGCTCCGCCAGCTCTTTAAACTCGTTAACGGGCTTTCCGCCCTGTCCAGTGGCGATCCTCTTCCGTCCCTCGCGGAAAGTTTTCCACAGCTTGTCCATCCTTCGGACCACGCCGTTCAGTGAGATACAGTAGACGGTGTCGTGAAACCATTTGGCGGCTACCAGCTTGCTCACCTCCCTCACCGCCTTTTCGTGTGGTGTCTTGGCAGTGGTGATATGCCGGAGGACGCCAATCACACTTTTGAGAGTGGGGAGTTGCGATGCCGGGATGAACTTTGGAACTGCCGGGAACACGACATCGGGATCGATCCCGCCAGACATTGCTCTGGTTTTGGGCGGCATCGCGGCCGTCTTCGGTTTAAGCGAAATTCATCAGTGTCGCACACCAGACCAGGACCAGGTGTCACCAACTGCAAGGTAAGAGAAACAGGTTAGGCACAGTCAAGCGGAGTTTTCAAGGTGCAATCGGATCGGAAGAGGAGATCGGATAACGTTCATCAACGGATGATGCTTAAAAGGGATTAACTTTTACAGGTAATTTAACGATATTTACTGCACACTCAATTTACCTTTTGTCACGGTCATTGAGTACCTACTGAATATAATAGCGTACAGCGCGCCGGTGAGTGACCTACCCGGGGAGTCACAGGGGCCTTGCCCCCCGAACGATCTAATTTAAGCCTTTTAGCTGCCAAAATTGATTTTTCCGCTCGAAAATGTTAGTTTTACCGAAAAATGTATCGTTGCATGGAAAGACTTGTTTCAAAACCCTCAGAGAGCAAACCGCCCCCCCCCCCCTCTCCGGTAGCAAAAGCGTGAATTGGCGACCCATTTCGCCGGTGTTTTGGGCCGTGGCCCCATCCCTGAGCAAAATCCTGGCTACGTGCCGGGTATCCGTGCAGTGTTAGCCGCCGCGCTGCCGATAGAGGCGATTTTCAGCCGCCGGGCGGTGGGCGGGCCGCCCTTATGGCGCCGTGCCTGCGCCCCGCGCCGAGCGGCGCCGGACACGAAAAAGTAATTTGGCCCTAGTAGGTTTTTTTTTTGGAAGATCGAAACAGAATATATATTGGAAAAATGCTTAAAATTGTCTGAAATATATATCCCCCGATGGACACATGCGAATTCCAAAATTGCCAAATTATCCCCCCTATTCTAGACGGAGTTTTTGGCGATAATGGCCGATTTCTTTCCACCCCGTATTGATTGGAGGATTACACTGGCGGGCTGGGATCGTTGTCCATTCGCTGGAATTTATGTAAAGTTAAATTATACTTAATTCAACTTAAAAGCGAAAGCTTTCAATAATTTGGGTCTTAAGCTTGAATTCAATCAACTCAAACACTAAAAATTAGTTCCTCAAAAATACAAACCGACTTGTTTTCCATCCCTACCCTACCAATATTTTGCAGTTCCAGATATATTAAACGTCATTCAACGTTGGTGTCGAAGCTTCAACTACGCACAATAACACCACAAGTATTACGGAAGTTTTGTTTCACCTCACTGGCAGTGGCCAGGGTCATACGGACATCTCATGACGAGCTCATCAGATCAGAAGTCGTCAAGTGCTCGCGGGTACGGATCCCACCGGCGGACTAGCTTATTCTTTATCCGGGCTCCATGCGGGCAGCCCGCATGGTCCCTAGCCGTTCGGTTAACATTTCGCTAATGAGCAGAGGGGCGGTCCCGAGGCGGTCTGCCAGCATGGGAGCCGTAGTCTAGCCCAGATGGGGCTTCCATTAGCTCCGCAAGGTGCTGCTTGCTGTGTACCGGCCTGCGTGCACGCATGGTGAAGGTGGCCGCGGTAGTCGGCCACTGCTAATTCTGCAATTTTATTTCAACAGTGTGACGCGGGCATAGGTGTTTGACATTGTGAAGTTTGGCGGTAAGTGTACGTCGGCAGAAACCGCCTCCACCTATCTTTGAAAGTCTCCATGACACTATCCATTGCTGCTGAGGTGTGCTCGGGGGACGATCTGATACATCGCTTTTGGTGGTACGAGCGGCGCTGGCAATGTCAGCATTCCAGCACACTGGGAGCTAAATTCGCTTCCAGTAAACAGAAGCGGATCTTAATGTATCAAACAGTTCTTGGTCCCAGAGATATTGCACTGTACTGGAATGGGCGCAAAATGACCTTTGCAGTCGACGGGCCCCTAAACACAAATCTACCACCACGACCACTGTACTGGACACGGGCGTGAACACCGAGGTTGGAGAGGGCACATGCATGGGTCAAGATCGCTGATTGCTCTGCTGTTGTTTGAGTTTCATGGCTCTTGGTTGGTTATTTGGGCTTAAGGGCGCATCGACTGCGTTGGTCATACAGCTCATGGCTCTTGGACTAGGGGTTGTGATCATTTGGCGCCCATAGCTCATTCCATATGGTCAGTTGGCCGGAGAGAACCCCCCCACCCCCGGGTGCCACGGGTACCCACTGCCATAGGATTGATTGGCAGGCGAGAACATAACCAAGCGAAATCCACAAGGGGAATTCTCTTTTGGTTTTCTCCTGCCCAGCCAATGCCGCGAATGAAATACGTTGGCTAGTACATTTCCGTCCGCAGCGAAGTTGCCAATAATAACTCACATTTCTTCCGTCATAGAGCTCTACCGCTCTGATTAACATATTGATGTTATTACTACTGATCATGTGCGCTACAATCATGACCGAAGATCTTCCATGAAACTAGGGAGGTCGTCCCATCTCCACCCACCTGGAATATCCAGCCATGTCTAGAATGAACCCTTCACAGAGGCTGGGTTAAGCTCGGTCATCAGAGGGCTGAACTCATTGGGTGTCTGGTGCACTCTGGGTCGGTTATCTGTTACATGTCGCAGAATTGACTAGGAGCGAGACCTCGACTTCCATTGAATTGTGTCATTGAACTGGCACTGGTGACGGATGTCCCTCACCCTTCCTGTTCAATCCCTTCTATGATCAACATGGTCGACGCGCCCTAAAGCCCCCCCCCCCCCCCCCCGGAGTCGTCCTTTGACCGCGCACATTCCCTCTTGTCCCTTTTGTTGACTTGTTCCTTCCTTCCGGCTTCCTTTGATGACTGATGGGGAGCGGGGAGCGGTTGGCGAATGGAGCATGCCTCGGTAAATCTGACCCGCTAGCGGCGGTCAGCACGCTATGTTTCCGCGTATAACCGGAAGCTGTCCGCATGCCGTTATTGCCATTTGGACGATTTAGTGATAGGTAGGGGAGAGCAGGTTAATTGAAACAATTTCTGCATTCTTCCAGAGGAAAATTAAGTTGTCACTAATACTGCTCAGCAAAAATAAATAAAATGGGCTCCATTGAGAAAACATAGTGGTCTAACCGGGACATGCTGATAAAAATGGAGGAAGGTGGGCCATTTCAAAACGCTTGCCCTTCGCCTGACCTTAACCATCTGGCATTATAGTATCATCACCATCATCACGTCGCCGCCGACTCAAAATGGTCCCCTTGAGCCAGGGGAGTAGGATCGTAAGATCAGTATGGGGCTCAGCCCTGTTTCGATCAACCTCGGGTAACCCCAAATACCAATGTCTCTCTGGATTTGGACCACTTTATTTTGCCATCTAGGGAAAAAACATTAATTTGTAACCGCTGCGAATGTACGTTGAACATTTTCCTTTCCTGAAAACTTGGAGGGTGGAAGGTGCACTCAAAACTTTCCGGAGTGGCGCTTTTCCCGGCCGAAAGGGCGTCACCTTTCATGGGGCAGATGCTCCCAGTATCCCTTGTAGTAAATACAATACAATACAACATAATACAATATTCGCCCCTGTTCTCAGCGGAATATGACCCCAGATGTAACGCATATGTGGAAGTTCAAGAATTGCATAATTTAAAGTGGCGGCCGTAGGGCTTACGCCATTCATGTGCAAACACTGACAAACACACACACACACACACTGGCGGATCCAGGGGGGGGGCATTCCGGCCATGCCCCCCCCCCCAAGCGCTTCAAAGGGGGGGGGGCATAGTGTCTTTTGCCCCCCCCAAACCAACAAAAGTAAACTGAATTAAAATGCAGTAACCTTTGCTGAGGTTAAAAAATAGTGTTCCGGGTGAAATAATCTCCAATTTTAAAGGTATTTTGTAATAATTGTTTGGTCAGCCTCCCCCTCCCCTCCCCCCGGGAGGGGGAGGCGGAAGCTGACGCCGTAAACCGAAAGTTGCCCCCCCCAAACCGGTGGGCTAGATCCGCCAGTGCACACACACACACACACACACACACACACAACATATATATATATATATATATATATATATATATATATATATATATATATATACATGTGTATGTATATATATATATCTACATATCTATATATATATTAGGGCGCTTCATTTTATGTGGGGAAGTTTTCAACCGCGACCTTTTCCACGGGATCATCTATCGTTTGGTGACACTAGACGAGGAAACTCCAAATGTAAAATTTCATTCGAATCGAAGAACATTTAGGGATCCCGCAAGTACGTCAAAGTTTCTCCTATGTAACAGACTGGCACCTCGTTCGAATATTTGCTTCGACATTTCACAAAACTGTTTTGCACTACAGATCAGTGTATGTTTGGAACATTTCAGACGTCGGATGGCTAAATAATCGAGAGAGCTACTCTTTATGACATAATTCATGTAGCCCGCAAGTTGGCTGCTTTGATCGCCAAGCACGAAACCATGATGAGGCCCAAAAGCGCAAGTCGGATGGGGATCTTGTGTCCGCTGCTCTGCTGGAGGGATAATTGTCCAAGCTATTCAACATCCCCCATCATGATGCGTTGAAGATGATCACGATTGAGAAGGACCGTGTGTTCCTCGTCGACCAACGGGGAGAGCAAAAGATGGTGACACTCCCCTCCCATAATATACCTGTATAATTTACTTGTCACACTTTGTTACGCCCTTCTGCGTTGCTTAGTGCACAACTGAAGCCAGGAATCGGAAAACGAGAAACATTCCTCAGCAGTTCGAATTTCGTGTCAATGTCTCGCAAACAGGGACCTGGAATACTCGTATTGTGGTGGTGCACGCTTAGTCCTCACTGTCTGCTAGCGATGCACTGATGATCACGGTCTCTTTATTCACTGTCAAAGGTTCGGCTATACACGCTGTTGTCTCGAGGCTTGCCCTGACGCGACTGGCCCTGTCGGGGCGAACAGTCGGGAGTGGATCGCGCGTCCGTGGTGCCATAACCATAAACCACGGCCCGCGCGCCGCACATGCGACACACGCACAACACCTCCCCTCCAAGTTCATGGTCAGGTTCTAGACTATATGCCAGCGACTACTCCACATTTCCACCTCCTCTCCGAGTCGACGACGACGGCAGGCTGTTGGTGTCGACTCCTAACACCCTGCCGCCACAGCTCGGGCTACAGCACAATGCGTCACAACATGTACATCGTACCGGCAAGTGCATGAATGCTACCCGTAAGAGGGAAGGTTGGGGTCGATTTGGAGGCGAGAGCTCTGCCGCTGCGACGGGGAACCGGACGGGTCGGTGGCTGTGGGGGCGGTGACCGTCGGTCGGTCAACTCGTCCGCAAAACGAACAGTGCGCGATGGGCGGGTCGGCGCGGCCTGACTGGACGGTGCGGACAGACACGGCGGTGTGCACACGGACACGAGCGGGCGGAACGGGCGCAGGAAGCGGCGGTTGCACCAATATATGCGGCCACTGGGGAGCTTCACTAAGAAGTCACGCCGTCGGCCTACACCTACGACAGTGCCTCGCCGGTCCCATAATCCGGTCGAGGGGTCCTGAAAGGACACGTGGGTCCCAACGCGCAGGCTGGGTAGTGGCATAGCCGCTCGGTCATAGCGGCCACGGGCCGCCTGCCGAAGCGAGTCGGCGCGGGCGTCACAATCGTCAGCGGCGCGCTGCCACGCAGGTGCGAAAGCACGGTGGTGAATGGGGACCGCTCAGCGCAGAGGACGGCCGTAGAGGATTTGAGCCGGTGACCGGTGGTCCGCTCGCGGCGTGTTGCGAAGCTCCAGCAGCCCACGAGCGAACGCATCACAGTCAAGGTCACCCGCTATAGTCACTTTCTGCACCAGTCTCTTCACGAGTTTGACGGCCGCCTCAGCGTGGCCATTGGACTGGGGGTAGTGTGGGGTAGACATGCGATGTGTCACGCCCCAGCGCCGTAGGAAGTCTCTGGTGAGATGGGCAGTGTATTGCGGGCCACCGTCACTGCGTAACACGCAGGGAACACCGGTGGAGGCGAAGATTTCCCGCAGGTGTCGGATCAGAGCCCGGGCGGTGGCGTCGCCGGCGCAGTGTACAACTGCGGGCCACCCGGAGAGTCGATCGACGTACACCAGGTAGGTCTTGCCTGCGTGACTGAAGAAGTCTGTGGACACAGACTCGAAGACTCGGCTCGGCGGGGGGTCAGACATCAGTGGCTCTCGCTGCTGGCGAGGCAGCCGTTCACGGAATGCCTGACAGGAACCAACGGTGTCGGCAACATCGCGGTCGATGCCGGCCCAGTATACAGACTGGCGTGCGCGGCGCTGAGTGCGTTCGACTCCTTGGTGCGAGTCGTGCAGGCGCTGCAGAGTCTCTGCTCTGAGGCTTCTGGGGATGACCAGACGAGGGCCACATACCATGATGCCGTCGTCAACGGCCAGGCGATCTCGCACGCCCCAGTATGGCCTCAGGGTAGGGGGCAGGTCACGTCTCTGATCAGGGAAGCCGTTTGTCACGGCCTCGCACAACGCCATGTACTCGGCGTCGGCGCGGGCGGCGACGCGGACGCGGGTCAGCGTGGCATCCTCGATGGGAGACACCCGGGCTCCGTCTGGATCCAGCTGGGTCACTAGGTTGGTCCGGTTTGCACACTTTTGCCAAAATCGATTGAAGCTCCCCCTCATTTTATGCATTTTGGGCCGCTGAACACGATGGAAGCATCAGAAATGCAAATTTCTCACATCTTTTGATGGCCCCGGCCACTTGAAGATTTTGGCTGGGACCAAATTTTGGATATGTCTGCATCTCATAAGCGGACTGGTGGAAAAATGAGTCCGCTTGAGCATTACATCGTCGAGGTAATTCATTTTCGATCATTTGGCACCGTTTCCAAGATTCTAGCTGACTTATTACCTCAGATTTCGTCTTCTGAAGTATGGAAGGTTCGAGCGGTTCCCTGGGCTGCCAAGAGAGGCCTAGCGAGCCCGGCTGTCTTCAAAATGCCTTATGACGGACGCGTTTGTACTTTCCACCAAGCGTGGTTTGGCGTCTTGATGCACTGGTACGGTCTCAACTAACTTATCGGTTGTTTTATGTGAATTAGAGATGCAAATACACAAAAATGGTTACGGATTCTACAGTGAAATAATCGCACATATTGGTTGAAAAGAGGTGGTACTGCGCAGAACATGCCCTGCGAAGCCTGGCCTGAATCGCAACAAGGTAATCAACATGAAACCAGTGTCACCCCTCATATCTGTATGTATTTTGTCAAAGGTGTATTCTATGTATTCCGTCAGATCATCTGTCATCACCATTCCGCCGACGCCACCGGGGCACGCCGCAACAGCCCGCCGCGCTGAGACTCGCCGCAGCGGCGCTCACTCACTCACTGGCCCGGAACCGACGACGGAAGGCCACCTTATTCAGGCTATAGCCGTCCTGGCGGTCCCTGCCGGTGACAGCCGCCGCCGACTCCGTGGTCAGCTTTACACTTCGCTCCGTCGCCTGCATGTGGCAGGGAATGCCAGTTCGCACAGGCTCGTCCAGCAGACGCGCCAGCTCATCGCCGCCAAGTGGGCGGGTCAGGGGTGGCTCGATATCTGCCTGGTGGTGCTGCAGATCCACCAACTCCATGAAGTTGCTGGCCCGGCGATTGATTTCCGGGAATTTGTTAGCCCGGACTGGCTGCCCAGGCTGCCGGCGCTGACGGGCCTCACCGATGAGCTGGATAGCTCGGGCCCGGATCTCTCGGCGTTCGTCCCCGAGCATGGCGAGGACGACGGCCTCAGGGTGCGCCATCATGGCGTTCCCGCAGAGTCTCCTCTGCACTTCGGCCAGATCATCGCCGGTCATGTGGCGGCGCTGCCGCTCGAGCTGGTCGTACAGGTGGCGCGGCGCCTCCACCAGGTCCGGCCGGTGTCTGATTGCCAGCACTGTTGGGATGTAAACGCCCACAACGTACAATGGAAGCGTCTGCAGCTCGGCACTGGGGCTCTGTTGGGCCATGTAGACACGCAACAGTCTGCTCTGTGCGGTGTGCCACAGCGCCATACTGAGCTGGCCGTGAACGCGCTGCGCTACTTCGCTTCCATCGCCAGAAGTCACACACTGGGCGCACTGCACCAGCAGGCGCAGATCTGAGCTCAGATTGCGTCTGACATCATCTGACAGCGGCGGCAGCTCAGCCGTTGTCAGGGGCTGGAACTGAGCGACAAGCAACTGGTGCACCGGGCCCGACAGCAGCTTGCCGATGGGACCCGAGAAGCTGGAGGAACTGGTGGTCGGCCCATCGAGCCTCTTGAAGAGGGCTCTGTAGGGCAGCTCGGCCTGATGGAGGAGACAGACCGCTCGGGTCAGCCGGGTCCGGTGTGCCGCGCTTCGCAGTTAAATTTTCCGACAAATACATCGCCCGGGTGGGTGTTCACGGATATGTTGTGAACCTTTTCGTGTCGGGTCCCTGCCACCCGGGCCGTGTCGGTTCTGCCATCGCAAAATATGGCCGTGCAGCCAGCGGCAGCGGCTCCTACCTCTCGAACTTTCTGCGTTCTGCTCTTTTCTAGCTCTCGTTGGATTTTTGACCGACTGATGGCTGCGCCTCCAGCAGACACTGTGTACGCACTTATGAGCTTAGATGCCTTCCGAGAACCCACATCGCACGCATCAGCAGCCTCAGACAAAAGTGAGAGAGGTTCCACGCGTCTACTTTTTGGCCTGCGCGGTGGCTGATACTTGGGAGCACTGTCACTGTCTTCAGAGGAGGAACTGCCACTGTTTGAACAGTCACGGCCTGAGACGCCGACAGCCGACCTAGTCAGCGTAGTGCCACCGGGCGAGGATCCAGTAGCTGCCGGGGTCACGGACGGTCCGGCTGCTGCAGCAGCGGTGACCGAGGAGCCAGGGACGGCGCAAGGAGCGCCAGAGTGGACGGCGGCGTTGCTGGACCGGCCTGAGACAGAGGACAGGGAATCGTTTCATTAGGGAGGTAACTTGGATGAAACGCTGTAAGGACACGCGGTAGGACACGATGATCTTTCGATGCAGTACACGGGTGAGCTGCTGGGACAAACGTTCAATACCTAGCATGGTGCAATAGCAGAGGACAGGTTATCAATGAGAGTACACCTTAGATGTTATGAATGGTTTGACTGCATTGGGGAAGAATGATATGGACCAGAGACAGCAGCGGAGGACTGGATGTCAAGAACTGCGCCCATCAGGACGGCGGCAGATGAGAACTCACCAGCGCTCGCGGCCATGCGGAGCGCGCTGAGGCACGAGCGCTGCCTCGCCGAAATCCCTAAGGTGCCAGCTGCCGACGGCTCGGGAACGGTGCCAGCGGTTGTGCCGGACTGACCTGAGACGGGGAACAGGAAATTATTATATTAGGAAAGTAGTAGCTTTGATGAATGAAGGCGGGGTATAGAGACAAGCAATACCACTGGCTTACCAATCCTTTCATAGACGAGGGAGTGGATAAACGTGATCAATGCACTGTAAGTGAGGAACGAAAAATCTAAGATTAGGCCAGAGGAGCGGGTTTCAAATGGCTATTGGACTGTAAGTGAGGGGAATGACACGGACCTGATTCACCAGCAACGAAGGACTGGATGCCAGGAGCTGCACCTGTGAGGACGGCGGCGGGGTGGCAGCAGCGCCAGCTACATGGGCAGCGCGAGTCGTACGATGGTTCCCGGACGGCACGGCGCCATCTCTGAGCGCCAGAGACGCCGAGCGACGGGCCGCGGAGGGGCCGCCAGCAGCGGCGGCAGCAGTGTAGACGGTTTCAGGTGCCACAGCTGGGCGGGTCGCAGGGGCAGCCATCTCGACTTGAGCGCGAGCACGGCTCGCCCTCGCCGTGGCCGCCGTGGCTGCAGCGGTAGCGGAAGCTGCCATCGCCGCCTCTCGCACCTGTCGCACCTGCCGCTCCTCCCGCCTTTGCCAGCGCGCGGTGGTCTCGGCGTCGAGGCCCCCGATGTGGAGGAGCCTGGGACCGCGCTGGTACGCCAAGAACGCGCGGTCCTTAGGCAGCTCTGGCTGGTGGGTCCTGCTGGCGATGTCAAAAAGGTTGTCCATGTCCGAAACCACGACCTTGACGAGGCGTGCTCGTGCTGCTTGTTGGCTTTTGCCCGATTTTTTCTTTCTTGATGGCGTCCTTCCTGCTCCAAAGGCTTCTTACAGCCTCTATGACGCGAGCACGATCACGAACGGGGAGGGATGCCCGCTTCCAAAGGTGTAGGATCTCTTCTACAACTGCCTCCATGCATTCCTCCATGGACACGTGACGTTCGTCGACGACCGATGCCGCTTGCATGCGCTCGATGCGGATCATTTGCAGGCGGTCAATCACATCCCCTTTTGTTGGGAGCTGGGTTCCTGGCAACCGTCGAGGCAAAATGCCGAATTGAGGATGTGGTGTCTTCATTTTCTTTCGAAATATCTGTCCTTCCATGGCTAATACCTAATGTCTGCTGGACAACACAGGACGAAGCGTTGGTTACCTATTCCTAATATCCTTGCTTTTTTGTTTTGTTTACATTCGCATTCGTCAATAGCTATTGCGCAAAGATTGTCGCAAAACAGCTGAATTTCCCGCGAATTCTTCCTCGCGTCCCTCAGTTTTGTGTACGTGGAAGGCAGCTGGGCTCGCTAGGCCTGCCATCTCTTAGCAGCCCAGGGAACCGCTCGAAACTTCCATACTTCAGAAGACGAAATCTGAGGTAATAAGACAGATAGAATCTTGGGAACGGTGCCAAATGATCAAAAATGAATTGTCTCGACGATGTAATGCTCAAGCGGACTCATTTTTCCACCAGTCCGCTTATGAGCTCCAAAAATGTCCAAAATTTGGTCCCAGCCAAAATCTTCAAGTGGCCGGGCCATCAGAAGATGTGAGAGATTTGCATTTCTGATGATTCCATCGTGTTCAGCGGCCCAATATGCATAACATGAGGGGGAGCTGCTATCGATTTTGGCAAAAAGTGTGCAAACCGGACCAACCTACTGGGTCACTGAGCGCACGACGAGACTGTGGAGCTGATGAGTCACGTCATCTTCGGCTTCCTCGTCGTCTGGTGTGGGGTCATCCACGGGGGCTCTGGAGAGAGCATCTGGGATGCAGTCTGGATCATCCGACTTGTGTGCCAGCGTCTGGTTCGTGCTGACTTGTTTTCGGCGCGGGGGGCGCACCGGCGCCTCCTCTCGTAGAGGTGCTGCCATCTGGCGGCGGTGACAGCCCGTCTCGTCGGACAGTGCTGCCGCCACGCGGCGGCGGCGGCTCTGGCTGCGCGCGCCGACGAAGCGCATGGCCAGACGGCGCAGCTTCTGTTTCCGTTCCACCGGTGGCGACGCTCGCCACCTGAGTGGGGAAGTCCGGTGGCGGAATTCCGAGGGCGATGGAATCATGCCAGGACAGCAGCGCGCTGTCCAGGCCCTGTATGACGTGCACGGTCACTGTCGCTGTGATTGCGCCCAAGGTCAGGTCGCACTGCACAGTCCCATAGCATCGTAGCTCGTTGCCACCGGCTGCATATAGCTTGTCCGCGGGCGGGGACAAACGACTTATGTCGACGTTCAGGTCGGCAGCCTGCACCAGGCAAATGCAGGAAGTCTCCGCTCCGGTGTCAGGGGTCCAGAGCGCTGAGCCGGCCCCATGATGATGGGTCATAAACAGCCTGATCCTGGGTGAGCGGCGGGATGACAGGCCATAAACGCGGATGTCGGACACGTTCGCGCGATACTGGCCCGAGTCCCGGTCTCTTTGTCTTGAGCTGCGGCGCGGGCGCGTTCCGGATGTCGCGCCACGTTGACGACACATTGCCTGAAAATGGCCGCGACGGTGACACAGGTGACATGTAGACGTCCGGGCAGGGCATGCCTGCTCATCGGCGTGCGGATAGTGACCGCAAGCGGGACACCTGTCCAGCGTCGGATGCGATTCGGTCCGACGGGTGTCTGAGCGGCTGGGGTCCCTTCGACGAGTGTCTGGGCGGCTGGAGTCTGGCCGACGGGCACGGGCAGTCCTGTTCTGACGATATGCGGACACAGGTTGGACGTGGCCGCTTGTCATGGCAGCCGAGTTCTGACGGGCGTTTTCTTGCGCACGGCAGGTGTGGACTGCTGACTGCAGGGTGAGATCACTTTCGCTCAGAAGCGCACGCAGGGTGTCCTCATCTCGGATCCCAGTGACGATGCGATCACGAAGCTGCGAGTCTGTGCAATGCGGACAGAAGTCGCAAAACTGGGCGATTTCGCGCAAAGCCATCAGAAACTCATCAAATGTCTCACCGTCGGCTTGCTGACGGCGGAAGAACTCTCGACGGTCCAGGACAACGTTGCGCTACCGACGCAGATGACGCTCCATGCCCCGGATGATGGTCTGGATGTCGGACGTGGAGACGTCAATATCCAGGCCGTGACGTAGGGTTCGCGTCCATTGGTCGTCGAGCAGGGCGACGAGGGCGGCGGTTTGACTCGCCGGCGGGAGGTCATACAGACCGGTGAGAATGGCGTACCCCTCGAATTTGTCCCGCCAAGAGGCGAACTCGCGCAGGCTGGCACCTTCCATCAGCCTGGGGGCAGGCGTTGCTGTCGCACCCAGCCGTCTCGTGCCGCGGGTAGCTGGACCAGGGTCAGCACCGGCGGCATCGGTGCGTCCGGCATCGGAGTCGGTCAGCGTGCTGTACTGCGGTCTGGCCTGGGTGGCCGATTCGGCCAGCGCCAGAAGCTGTTCCTCTCTTCTGGCGGATGCTGTGGCTTGCTCCGTAAGCAGATCCGTCAGGCGGGAGAGTGTTTCTGTGAGAGCGTCCGGATCCATACTACCGACGCGCCATGTGGTGGTGCACGCTTAGTCCTCACTGTCTGCTAGCGATGCACTGATGATCACGGTCTCTTTATTCACTGTCCAAGGTTCGGCTATACACGCTGTTGTCTCGGGGCTTGTCCTGACGCGACTGGCCCTGCCGGGGCGGACAGTCGGGAGTGGGTCGCGCGTCAGTGGTGCCATAACCATAAACCACGGCCCGCGCGCCGCACATGCGACACACGCACAACACGTATGAGGGTATATTTAGTCAAATTAAGCAGTCCATCTTGACTAGCAACATGTTGTTCCATTATATTTTGTTATCTGAAGTCTCAGATGTTCCAAAAAGCACATTTAATTGCAGCGCAAAAACTCGTGTGAAACGTGTAGACGTCGAGATTCAAACGAGCTGCCGGCCCCTTACATAGGAGAAACTTTGATGGACTTGCGGGACCCCTAAATATTCTTCAATTCGAACGAAATTTTATATTTGGAGTTTCCTCATCCAGCGTCACCAAACGATAGATGATGCCGTTATAATTCCAAACTTTTAATTTTTTGAAACACCCTATTATATATATCTATATATATATATATATGTGCATGCATATTTGTGAGACTGTACATCCAGACCAATAAAGTGTTGGATAACGGTTCTT
The DNA here is from genome assembly GCA_034440615.1 of Ashinkailepas kermadecensis. Taxonomy (NCBI): domain Eukaryota; kingdom Metazoa; phylum Arthropoda; class Thecostraca; family Neolepadidae; genus Ashinkailepas; species Ashinkailepas kermadecensis. The sequence goes on along the minus strand of JAOTOM010003055.1, from coordinate 73,118 downwards.
CATTCGGTTCCGGCTGACAAAGCCTACGGAAGACATACAAAATATGGCCTATTGCAATAGAGTATTTGGGGATGTTTGCCTGTGATTTATTATGTTATCCCATTATTCATGATTATATCTATGACGACAGTGATACAATTGTCCCAGAAAACTTCAAATTATACTTAATGCGCAAGTTCTCGCACCAATGCAACATAATTCTGACCTCATGTTTATCATTGTATTCGGCTGAGCTATAAATGAACAGACGCATATGTTTCACATATCTGTGCATATCCTGAAACTACGTTCCGGTTCCTGTTTAATCACATCCTGATTTCAGTCAACAAATGCTTTTTTTCATAATAAGCACATGCTTCAAGACAAGCGTGCATATATTAAAGTCTATAAAGTTCTCGTGTCGAAATGGGGCGTGCGGCACAAGTTCTCGTCTACTCTTTCCCTTCATCTGCTGAGCCTGCCTTCTGCATCGCACCCATTGACACGTCCGATTTGGGCTGTGTGTTATCTGTCGCTGATAATCCACCCCTCACTGATAAGCACACCGGGAAAACATCGATGGCCGGCCGTTCTGACAGCCAGCCTGGCAACCGGCGGACCACCTGACAGGTCTGGCAAAAACGAGCAGCACGCTGCTTTTCAGGGAAGCTGGCAATCAAAAAGGTCGTTTCCCCCTCACCAGTTTGCCCTTGAGAACACGGGAAAGCTCCCGTATCGTAGAAAATTGTCCGTGCCGAAGAACGCATGCTGAGATTATCACGGTACATTTCAGAATCAATTAGCGTTTATTATTAGTAAAACTTTCCAGGCGTGCACCCAGGAGGGGGTAGGGATACCGGCGAACACGAAGCTGATGAGATTGACCTGACTCCCACTGCTCGCGCATGGCAGCATTTGGTGGCATGTGACGGCACTGGTACTGGCAGCATCAGCTGGATGGGCCCATAAGGAACCGTGTTGAATGACCAAATCTGAGACCCTATACCATATTTACTATGCGGTCAATCAGAGACCAACCCGGGGACATAACGGGTGGGCAGTGCGGGAAGAGAGTAAAGTAGTTAATACCTCTCCCACACAGCGTTCATACCATGTAGACCGTTCAGACAGTTCGGACTCAGAAAAACATGTTCTACATAGCACAAAATACCAGTTATATATTTTCTTAACTCGCAGCACATCAGCAACATAAAGCGGACGGGGTCTTCCTGATTAGCGTCTGACGCACAGCACAGGCCGTCAGCGCCGACGTCAGCACGCGGCCGTCGTCTACCCTCGGCGTGGCAGCCCGATCACCAACATCCGGTAATGTAGAAGAGACGGTCACCAGCAGCGGCAGCATATAGCCTGTGAGGAACAGGTACGGAGATCACATGCTGCTGACAAAGGTAAATGTCACACAATGGCCCGAAATTGACTAAAGCCATCCAAACCCAAGATTTAGCGACAGTAATCTAGCTTCCTCGCTTCGCACGCATATTACGCCTCTTAGTATATCGTAATCTACGTAATCTAGCATATTCGCACGCATATTAGGCCCCTCGCCCAGAATCGGCAGCCATATTATACTTGTACATATACGCGAAGATGTGACTTTTGCTGTTATTTACAGCCGATAGTTTTCGCTGTCGAGCGTATTCCCCTCCACGTCCTTTTGGAAGCAACCAAAAGCATCCCATTAATCAGCGCGTGTCTGTGGAACTCTGATAAGCCTAGCTCGTATAGACAGACGACAATCGTTGGTAGAAACATTGAAATCGTATGCAGTGGAGGAGACATTTATGATATATATATATATATATATATATATATATATATATATATATATATATATATATATATATATACACATATATATATATATATATATATATATATATATATATATATATATATATATATATATATATATATATATATATATATATATATTCTGAAGTCCAATAGAGCACATTCATAACGTTTTTCTACAATATTTTGATCTTGTAATACCATATTGAAAAAATGTGCAAATTAGCAGGTAAGTAGGTACCTAGGTACCTACCTAGGTACGATATTGGTGCGTTCTTTGATATCTGGTTTCACATTGGTACATGTCTTACCTGCATAGGTACCTAAAGCGCAAACTGAGAACAACGGCGACAACTAAACCAATGTACCCACCTGTCCTCACCGACCCCGACTGGCACAACCACAAGATTGCGGGTTAAAAAAAAAACAGGACAGCGAGTGCCGGTGGCCCGCCATCTTTACTTACGCAAGAAAAGCCACGGCTATCCAAATACTAACAGAAAGGAAACAAATCCAGCTGTTTCACGTACTCATTTCCGGTCACACTGTATATATCTCCATAGGCTACGTTATTAACTTTACCTACTAGACTTCTATAAATTGAGTAAATAATGCTACTAAACTCACTTACCATCTTTGGAAAAATATCTACTAACTTGTGATCACGGTTAATTGAAGCTCGCAGTCAAAGTGGGGTTTTGAGGAAAATTTTGAGATGGGGTTTTACTCAAAACCCCATTTTGACTACGCGCTTCAATTAACCGTGATCACAATTTATGCATCGTAGTCACAAACGTTAACATGAATACCTACTAACCTTTCTCGAGGATGTGTGTCTTCGACTTTCTGATTTCTAGTTTAGTGGCAAGAAACCCGAAGGAAAAGTTTAGTTCGAATCCTCACTAAATTTCTCCCTTCGATAACATCCGATAACGGCTTTGGATGCGTTCCTCTAAGCATTCGGTAAGGATGGAATAGAGTCGCGAATTATTTGCCTAGCGGAGAAGGTACGAACTACCCTGTGAAGTTCTTGATTATTGGTTCTTGGACGTTGCGTCTTTGGACTTTGCGTCTTTGGACTTTTGGGATCCTTGGATGTTCGGTTTTTGTACGTTATTCATTTTGGACGTTTTGTTTTTAGCCGTTATGTTTTTGGACTTTACGTTTCTTGGATGTTTTGTAATTGGACTTTTGGTCTTTGGATGTTAGTTTTTTGGATGTTCTGAATCACCCCCACATCTACAACAGGGAAACATTGTGGATGCTTCCAATAATTGTTACAGTTACCCATAAAATAGGTAGTAAACATGTGGTACATGTAGCAAATAATAATTTACACCCAATACAAGGCAATATATACCACCCAATATATAAACAGTGAAGGACCCAAGGCTATAGAACACGGTAGAACCACAGCAGTATTTCTTTTTAACAGCTTGAATCTATAGCAGAAACATATCGGAGAAAAACAAGCAGCATGATTTATGAGTGGGGGCAGGTGTGATATCAATATTTTGGTGTATAGTCCATTATATTTAGCTATATCCATTGTTTGATTGGTACATGCTAAAGGTACGATGCCGCATACGAGTAGTACACAGAGTTTGGAAGAGCTTTGCTGTAGAAATATCGGCAAAAACATGGATAACTTGTGGTGTCGAGATTACAATGAGAACATTCATGGTAAAGGGGAGTACTTATATTTGATAGGCCCCTTCTCAAATCTACGTGAGTATCCACCGAGTTGAAGAAATAGGTAGGTACCAACCTATGTATCTATTGTGAACCTGGAAAGCTAATACCTAGTACCTACAAGTAGGTAGGCAAGGGAAGGAGGTATCTGAACATGTTCCGTTTCATGAACACCTACCTTTGGACATCTCTCTTGTCACATTCAGCAGGTAAATGAAAAAAATATGGTGGCATTCATGAACCATGAACCTTTCTCTACTGAAATATGAAGATCTGATCACATAGTTCTACCAATTCTTTGTGTATGGAACTAGCAAAGTCCACCGGTACCATTTTTGGGATTCCAAGAGCAGTTACCTAAAAAAAACCATAAAGGAAAAATACCTTTTTTTTTTTTTTTTTTTTTTTTTTTTTCTTTTTTTTTTTTTTTTTTATATGTTTTTTTTTTTTGTCGTTTGCTTTCTGTTTGTTTTTTTTTTGTTAATACACAAAACAAAAAAAAACACCTTTTTTAATGATCCCCGGGGCGTCAAGGATTTCTAAGGGGTCGATGTGGACTTAATCCATGGGCGTCAGGAACAAATTTGTCTTTGAAGCAGCTGTGGAGGTATATATTCAGGGCTTCACAGGACATTTTCCTTTGATGGGTGGTGGTTGAGATGGCACTCTAGATACAGCACAAGGAATTTCCTGCTTGGGGAAGGTTGTGCAGATTCTATTTCATGATGGTGAAAACCTAACCTAACCTAACAATAACCTAACCTAACCTAACCTAACCTAACAATAACCTAACCTAACCTAACCTAACAATAACCTAACCCAACCTAACCCTTATAAATATTCCTGGTGATGCCCTTGGGTCATTCAGTGCACCCAACTGGGGGGTGTCTCGGTACGTTTGAGTGACGTCACCAACAGCTGACTGGCAGTCAGCTGATGACAGCTTTAATACATTGTTGAGATAAAGAAAGTGAGGGGTAATACTTGAAGAATACCCAATATTTGTTGCAATTACACCAGTATTTTTAGTGGCTACTAATAGCTTGCACCACAACAGCTACAGTGAAGTAACCCTGCACAACATTTTCATGTTCAGAATACAGCACACCACTACAAAGTAATTATCTGTTTTGAAGTTGCTCTTTGCAAGTGGTTACTGGTTAGAGGATTTTCATTAAAAGGAACTGTTTAAATATGAATAGCATGTTCATTTTTGTGTTCAGTAAACACAGTGCAAACACTGGTTTGGCCATACAGAAGCAGCAGTAGAGCTATTTGCTACATGATGTCTTAAGTGTTCAGAAATCCACCTCTTCCCCTAGGTACCTGCCTACCTAGTGATCCAGAATTGCTTGTATCAGGGAAATGGGTGATCACATCATCTTTTCCATGTTCATAAACATTGGATGAATTTTTTTAAAAAAAGAATTCCATAATTACCTTCAAGCACAGATTTACCACTTCATCAATGTTATTGAGATGTTAGTGAGATGATGTTACCACTCATAGCTCTGCGACTGCATACTTTTTGGTTGAGAAGCAAAATACAAGCAAAGGAGAGGCTTGAAGTTAGGTGATATGGTATTATTGTGCTTTAAGGTGTTCACAAGATACATTTTACACAAACTTTGCATCCATAAACCAAACAAATTGGTTATGTTTGATTAGGTTAGGTTAGTTTGTTTTAAGTTGTACATATTATACAAAAAATTGGACAAAAATGTGGCATTGTTTTTCTCCAAAAGCATGTTATGCTAGGTTAGGTTGTATTGGTTAGGTTTCTTAAGTTGCAACATTTTAAGGAAGTAAATTGAGTGAAATTTTACAACTTTTATGTTCGGGATTTTTCTCCAAAGGGGGCCAGGGGTATTATTGTGCTTTAAGGTGGTAGCAAAACAAGTTTTTACACACATTTGCCTCCATAAAGCAAACAAATGAGTTAGGTTTGGTTGGGTTAGGTTAGATTAGGTTTTTTAAGTTGGATTTTTTTCTCCACTCATTTTTGAAAACAAAAATTAATACAAAAATTATAAAATGAAATGGAAAAATGGAAATTATTTTCTCTTCAAAAGCACCTGATGTTCGGCTAGGTTAGGCTGGTTATATTTTGTATTTCACAAATTTGTATCACAAATTGCGTGAAAAATTTGCTATGTTGTTTTTTTCATTTTTTTTCTCCAAAGGGAGGTTAAGCTAGGCTAGGTTAGGTTATGCTGAATTTTTATTTTTGTTTTTAAAACATTTCTTTTTCTGCTTTTTTCAACCTAATTCTAAACCCCTTTTTGGTGTTATTTTCTCACAACCTGAAAAGTAAGCATTTGCACAGAAAATGAGTGGTCCCATCATCTTAGTTACATTCATAAACATTGCATTGGAATTATAATTTCCAAGAATTCATATAACACCTTGAAGCACAAATTTACTGGGCAGGGCTTGTTTAGGTTGGCTATGTTCCTTTTTTTTAAAAACATTGCTTTTTATTGCTATGTTCCCTAACTCATAGCCCCTTTTTTTGGTGCCATTTTGCTCACAAACTGAAAAGTAGGTATTTGCACTGAAAATGAGTCATCCCATCATCTGAATCACAGGCACACATTTCTAGCATAATTTTTCAATGGCATTGCTTATCGAGGTGCATCCATTCCACGTCCTTGTGGAGGATTGATGATTGCATCACATTAAACCTTTACTATGTTGCCAGCTGGTGTCCTGTTGAGCAAGTTGATCCTCTACCTCAAGACTCACAACCTGTTGAAGATTGCTCACCTGCAGCTCCTGTTGGACTGCAGCCTGCAGGAGCTGGATTTGTCTCGACTCAGCAACAACATGGGCCTGGTTATAAACACGATTGTCAACCGATGTGTGGTGGGTACTGCCAGATGCACACTACGTGCAATGCTCTCATTGCAGCCTCTGTCACCATGTCATGCAATCAATTTGTCACAAGTGGCTGGTCCACAGCATCATTTCTGCCTAATGGCTCTTTCACCCCATATTAGACCCTATTTCGAAACCTTGCAAGAGGTAAATTGGCGAGGGAGGCTGTGCAGTCTATCCGGACACCACCCTAGTTTCTGTCTTGATGTCTGTCAACGTAGTGGATTAGTTTTGCTTGGTGTGGGGTCCAAGCACCGCCCAGGCCACATATTCTAGCACCACTCTGCACCACCGAAACTTGTGTCTCAATATCCCTGAACGTAGTGAGCTAGTTTTGTTTTCTGTGGGATCCATGCACTGCCCGGTTCACCTGTGCCATTTAAATGTGCCATTTAATTTAGGTTAGATATTGTTTGTTAATAGACCATTGTGCACGATTGCTATTTTATAGGTTACATGGTAGTGGTTGTTTTGGAGATGGCAGCTAGCGATTTATTATTCATGCATTTGTGTCAATATTCACAGAACTTGCGACACTTGGATCTGTCTGGCAACAGCAAGCTACCTCTCCGGGGTCAGATTGCACTATTCTCCACTGCTCGGCAGCTGGAAACCATCAACCTCTCGCACACCAACACATCTGACCGCGTCATGTCGGTCATCGGCGCCTACTGTCTGCAACTCAGGTCCGTACCGCGCCTGCTGTCTGCAGCTCAGGTCCGTACCGCGCCTGCTGTCTGCAGCTCAGGTCCGTACCGCGCCTGCTGTCTGCAGCTCAGGTCCGTACTGCACCTGCTGTCTGCAGCTCAGGTCCGTACCGCGCCTGCTGTCTGCAGCTCAGGTCCGTACCGCACCTGCTGTCTGCAGCTCAGGTCCGTACCGCACCTGCTGTCTGCAGCTCAGGTCCGTACCGCGCCTGCTGTGTGCAGCTCAGGTCCGTACCCGGCGTGCTGTCTGCAGCTCAGGTCCGTACGGCGCCTGCTGTGTGCAGCTCAGGTCCGTACCGCGCCTGCTGTCTGCAGCTCAGGTCCGTACCGCGCCTGCTGTCTACAGCTCAGGTCCGTACCGCACCTGCTGTCTGCAGCGCAGGTCCGTACCGCGCCTGCTGTCTGCAGCTCAGGTCCGTACCGCGCCGGCTGTGTGCAGCTCAGGTCCGTACCGCGCCTGCTGTCTGCAGCTCAGGTCCGTACCGCACCTGCTGTCTGCAGCTCAGGTCCGTACCGCACCTGCTGTCTGCAGCTCAGGTCCGTACTGCACCTGCTGTGTGCAGCTCAGGTCCGTACCGCGCCTGCTGTGTGCAGCTCAGGTCCGTACCGCACCTGCTGTGTGCAGCTCAGGTCCGTACCGCGCCTGCTGTGTGCAGCTCAGGTCCGTACCGCACCTGCTGTGTGTGTAGGGGGGTCCGGGCCACGTCGGGCTGGGCGGTGTCGGAGCGGGCTCTGGGGGGGGCACTGGCGGCACTGCCGGATGGGTGGGTCGCTGTGCGACTTCGGCCGACCGCCGCCGGCGGGCCGGCTGGATGGTTGGTGCCGTGCGTCCCCTCGCCCACCGCTTCTTCAACCGCTCCGACATCCTACCAACCTTGCTGCGGCCCGTCGCCACCACTACACGTATTTATATCGCGAGGCCAGGCTCCTATCCACACCACATACGCCCGTGAGTGCGCCCGGCTGGTCATGCAGCGAGGAGGGGTTGTGGGCTTCGGGTGTGACGTGACACTGATGGATGGCCATGATAGAGGTACACGACCTGGGTACTGCCACCGCCGCCGGCACTCGTCCATTTACAGGACCCACCCGTGTACCCCCAGACAACAACACATCCACCATCCACTCCCCCCCCCCCCCCCCGCACACACACAGCATCGACGTTCTCGGGGCAGCCAGATGCAAGCAGGGCCCGGGTAACATCTGGTACAGTTTTGGCAGTGAGGTTTCTGACAGCTGAATACTTGCGTTGAAATCGAACCAATTCCACTGGTCCTTAAAACTACCCCTTTAAACATGTATGCAACAGTCACTCGCTCCTTTCATTCCGCACGATCATTCGGTCCCTAATAATACGAAAACGAGTTCGCCCACAATTTTCCCCTCCAGTGTTACGCAAGCATTTAGCGAGTCGTACTCCCTTTCACTGGGGACTTGGTTAGTCCCGAATGCATATTAATTACCCGCTCCGAGGCCTACTTGTAAACGGCTGACGCGACTCTCCTGATTGCATAATGTGTATCTATTGACGTTACTGCCTTAAGGCTTTGCAACACTGGGCGGTGAAACTTTCCCTGGGCCTCTGTGCTATCTTATAACTGAACTCAGGTATCAATGGCCAACTTACCTAACCTTACCCAATCGACGCCATGCCTGGTCTTACACGTTGAAGACGTGCGACCAGCTTCACGTATCCCACGGGAGGGCACGGATCCCTACCACGATGGGTACGTCCCCTGGTCGTCGTTATACCCTAGCCGGCCCTACCCTTTCAGCCCCGGGACTTACGGCATGCCAAACCCATCCGGTGCATCCTCCATCCTCTGTACCATCCGTGCCCACGTACAGCGAACGGAGGCGGACACATTTCCCGGCAGTGTTTTGCCTATATATCCTATTGTCCGGCGCCGAACTTCCGGCGAACGCAATGTGGGGCCCCCTCTAGCGGGCCCTCCCACATGCATACCATGCTCGCCCCCTCATCTGCGCCCTTGGGTCACAAAGGCCAGTGGGATTTTGCGGTCAAGAGATACCTGAGCCCAGTTAGCAGTTACCACTTGAATAGCTCCCACGAGTAACAATCAGGAGAGTTTCGTCATTGCGCCCTTTCGTCGTGCCCCCCCCCCTTTGAGGAAGGGAGGGTCAAAGACCCCTCACGGTCGACGCCCGAGGACATATCGCCCATAAGAGGGCAGCTAGCAGACTGTCTCTCTCGCTCGCTCTGCGGGGGTCGTCAATCTCTTCTCTCGTGCATCCCCCTATCTCCGTAAATTCGCCCGAGTGAAAAGAGGGACCGTGCCAAAAACAGACAGATATTTATACTGAAATCAAGAGACAAAGACTGAGATTGAAATCAAGGACAGATTTTTACAGGAAACATTGCATCCATTTCCTTCTCATCAAGGTATGTATTTGGAGTCCAGGGGACTCCAAGTCTATTCACATGAAACAACATCCACATTTCCATTTATTCCTACGCTAAAATAGAAAAGAAAGGAAAGACATTGAAATACACCTGGGACACCAACTATTTCTATTTACGCACACGCACTTTTGGCACCAACACACACATCCCCCCCCACACACACGGAAGACGCCAGCGCCGGTGGGGTTGGTGACGATGGGACGGTGGTGGTGGAAGGTGAGGCTGCATGCCGCCGAGCATCACTCACATGGCGATGGTGGGTGGCAGGTGGCCTCGGCTGAGAGCTCCTTCTCCTCCATCCGAAAACTCAGCCATCTTGCCACCGCCGCCGTCTGAGAATTCCCTCCGTCTCCCTGTCCGGTCTGCCCTGTTCTCCCCTCCACCGTGGCGCGCCCATGAGTTTTACTCTTCCCTCATCGCCTCCGGCTTTGGGTACTTTCTCTGTCTCTCTTCCATTTTCTTTTTCCGCGAATGTTCTCGAAGCTTCGGCTGCTGCTCCCGCTTCCGCCGCGGGCCGGTTCGCTCCACCCTTCCCATGTGTTACGCAGGTGCTCGAGACGTGCCCGGCCGCCTCTCGGTTGACCTTCAAAGCCGCCTGCAGGCCTGCCTCTGGGTCGGTTTTGTTTGTGCCGGGGACGCTGTGCTGGGGGAGGGCGCCCGGCCATGCGGCGGCGCGAAAGCCGGTGTCTGTGCGTCCAACCTTTTGGGAAAAAATGTAAAACGCCTTACATGTGCAGCTCAGGTCCGTACCGCGCCTGCTGTCTGCAGCTCAGGTCCGTACCGCACCTGCTGTCTGCAGCTCAGGTCCGTACCGCACCTGCTGTCTGCAGCTCAGGTCCGTACCGCACCTGCTGTCTGCAGCTCAGGTCCGTACCGCGCCTGCTGTCTGCAGCTCAGGTCCGTACTGCACCTGCTGTCTGCAGCTCAGGTCCGTACTGCACCTGCTGTCTGCAGCTCAGGTCCGTACTGCACATGCTGTGTGCAGCTCAGGTCCGTACCGCGCCTGCTGTCTGCAGCTCAGGTCCGTACCGCGCCTGCTGTGTGCAGCTCAGGTCCGTACGGCGCCTGCTGTGTGCAGCTCAGGTCCGTACCGCGCCTGCTGTCTGCAGCTCAGGTCCGTACCCGGCGTACTGTCTGCTGAATATAGTAGGAACTGCGGTACATTTAGCAAACGTTATCGACATACGAATAATATCGAGAATATCAACATAGAACATTCCGAGAATCTAGTGAGGGGTAGGGGTGACCGAGTGCTTATGGCTCTGAGCTTTGGATGCCAAGGTCCCGGGTTCAACACTCGCACCACTCGGTACATTTCCCAATCCCGCGGCCCACCGGCGAAGCAGCGTGGACGGTGCCACTAGCCGTGATCGTGCATAAAGTGCGTGGTAAACCACCCAGCAAAAAAGAAGCTACTTAGACGAGGATACCAGTGAAAACGTGCTGCATTTCTTTGCAAGCTCATGACGTCCAACACGTGAACCTCAGGCGCCGCCAACGATGCGGAGAATTCCAAACTACGCTCAAAATGTGACTTAATATGAATAAAAATTGACCGTATGAAAACCGAATGATTGAGATCAACAGCGTTAAAAACCCAAGTGGTCCAGTTTTTTTTGTTGTTGTTGTGGATGCGCATTGTGCCTACAAAATCTGCCTACAAAACAAAAAGCCTCAACATCATCTTTTTTTTGTTGAACCCTGCTGTGCTGAGCACGCGTTGATTGACCGTGAGTACGTCGCTTCGGCATAATGCGAGCCAAACAGCACGACGTATCTCAACTTCTTACCATTCCTGTGTCCGACCTGACATTTCTGAACCATAATCCTACCATTTCCTACCTGTAGTCCATTTTCTAGTACTCACAAGCTTATCATCATGGCCAGTAACTCCAAACTTAACATTAACACCAAGCTTAACATCGTTATCACCAGTACATACACCAGCACGCACACAGCCACTAGCTGCTTACTTTGCATCTAACTTGTAGCATAATGCATAGATAATTATATTTTCAAAAATTTTAGCCCTGAAACAAAAAAGCAACTCCCTGATTAAAACAGTTTGTTTGCCAACCTACTGGACCAGCCTGTGCGCCTAAAATCCTGTTTATACGTAACGTCATTTTTTTCGCACTTTGTGACGAAGTGTCAAGTATGTCTTGCTTTTACATTTGTTATGTGGCTATAACTATGTGATGCACAGAACTAGTTTTGCCAATTGAAATGCATTTCAGCACAGTGATTGCATGACTAATATATACTCTCTTTAGACCATGATCGAAACCCCCGAAAATGCGGCTGTTAATTCAATAGTTCCCGGGTGAACGGAGGCTGTCCCGAACCAACGTTCAGGACAGCCTCCGTTTTTAGTCCTGACCTGACATCTGAGTAACTCTCGATGTGTAGACACTGCTACTGTTGTCACTATGTTGCTCTTCCGGGCTAGCTGTGGTGACACCTGACACGTGGTGTTGTACAGTGAGCTGAACGTGTCCCACTCGGCCGTCTCCGACTGCGGCCTCACCAGCCTGTCGACGTTAGCCGTTATGATACCTGACGCGTGGCGTTGCTGTGATGACACCTGACACGTGGTGTTGTACAGTGAGCTGAACGTGTCCCACTCGGCCGTCCCCGACTGCGGCCTCACCAGCCTGTCGACGTTAGCTGTGATGACACCTGACACGTGGTGTTGCTGTGATGACACCTGACACGTGGTGTTGTACAGTGAGCTGAACGTGTCCCACTCGGCCGTCTCCGACTGCGGCCTCACCAGCCTGTCGACGTTAGCCGTTATGATACCTGACACGTGGCGTTGCTGTGATGACACCTGACACGTGGTGTTGTACAGTGAGCTGGACGTGTCCCACTCGGCCGTCTCCGACTGGGGCCTCACCAGCCTGTCGACGGCGGCGCCGTGCCAGTCGACCTGCGCCGGCGCCGCCATCCGCACACTAGCCGTCGACGGCTGTGACGTCACGCACGAGTCTGCCTTCGCCGTCATCAACAGCATGTCCGGCTTGACCAGGTGGGAGGAAGGAAACGTTGGCTCTTTTGCGACGCACTCGACTGATATGCCATTTAGCGTCGCTAATCTCTCTCGCTCACTGGTCACGGAGGCCCAACAGTTGATGAGATTAGCACTCACGACTTTACGGTTCCGAGTCAAACGTCCTGAAGACTAGGGTGCCACGACTCCGGGTCCTGCCCAGGTGAGCACGCCACGCCGCACTGCTGCGCGTTGCGCTGCGGCACGTTGCGGCGGAGGTCTTGGCCAGCTGGCGGGGCATGGCACATGTCAAGTGCTCCGACTGCCTTGTCATCTGACCAGTGATGGCTGTGGCGGAGGTCTTGGCCAGCTGGCGGGGCATGGCACATGTCAAGTGCTCCGACTGCCTTGTCATCTGACCAGTGATGGCTGTGGCGGAGGTCTTGGCCAGCTGGCGGGGCATGGCACATGCTGTCAAGTGCTCCGACTGCCTTGTCATCTGACCAGTGATGGCTGTGGCGGAGGTCTTGGCCAGCTGGCGGGGCATGGCACATGTCAAGTGCTCCGACTGCCTTGTCATCTGACCAGTGATGGCTGTGGCGGAGGTCTTGGCCAGCTGGCGGGGCATGGCACATGTCAAGTGCTCCGACTGCCTTGTCATCTGACCAGTGATGGCTGTGGCGGAGGTCTTGGCCAGCTGGCGGGGCATGGCACATGTCAAGTGCTCCGACTGCCTTGTCATCTGACCAGTGATGGCTGTGGCGGAGGTCTTGGCCAGCTGGCGGGGCATGGCACATGTCAAGTGCTCCGACTGCCTTGTCATCTGACCAGTGATGGCTGTGGCGGAGGTCTTGGCCAGCTGGCGGGGCATGGTACATGTCAAGTGCTCCGACTGCCTTGTCATCTGACCAGTGATGGCTGCGGCGGAGGTCTTGGCTAACCGGCTGGGGATGGAACGTTTCAAGTGCTCCGATTGCCTTGTTATCTGACCAGTGATTGCTTCGGCGGTGGTCTTGGCCATCCGGCAGGGATGGCACATGTCAAGTGCTCCGACTGCCTTGTCATCTGACCAGTGATGGCTGCAGCAGCGCATGTTGAGCCCTCGCTTTCGGCGATGCAGGACATGGGGTCGACCTCGGTTATTATCACGCTGCTGTCTCTGTCTGGTTTTCAAGAGCTGAGACATATCATCTCGGCAAGCTACCAGCCCCTTTTTCAGCAAATGCCTTGCAACATGCTAAAACGCCTAGCTTAAAACCCTTGTCTGCATCACTGTTTTTCCAACTATGATTGCGACTCATATGATCAATGAATGTGTGCTTATCTTCTCCGGCATCGAACCTAACATAGTGAAAGAGCCTCTTGTTCTTCATTTGTCAATTGACGTGATAACATATTTGTCATGATCCTTGTTCGGCCAACTTGTTTCCAGTCACTATCTTGGCATAGACCCGTCAACTTCCGCTTCAGATTATTTACTTGATTTTCGTTCAAATTCGTCATACTGACCGTTTGCCGGCAGTTTTGACCACGCCAAAGTTTCGAAAGTCTTTCCCTTTTTTTTTTTTTTGGGCTGCCGTTTGCCGGCAGTTTTGACCACGCCGAGTCGGTGCCCGCCGTGGAGCGGCTAGTGCTGCTGCAGCCCGAGAGGGCGCCGCTGGCGCTAACGGAGCTGCGCGGCTCATCGGCCGCCGGTCTGGACGTGGCCGTGCAGGCGTGCCCGCGGACAGAGACGCTGCACCTGCACCTGGCCGACGGCGGCGACAGTCTGGCGCCGGCCGCCCAGCTCACGCGCCTCGCCACTCTGGTGGTCACGTGCGCCGCCGAGCCGTGCGCCGGCCTGGCCGACGTGCTGCGCGCGTGCGGCGACACGCTCAGCGAGCTCACGCTGACGGCCGTCGCTCGCGTGCCCGCCCGCCTGCTGCTGCGCGACTGCCCGGCTCTGCGCCGGCTCGGCCTGTTCGAGTGCTCGTTCGACGACGCGCCGCCGCCGGCCGGCCCTCCGCCCGCCCAGCTGGAGCGGCTGTGGATGCTGCAGCCGACCGACCAGCCGGCGCCGGCACCGCTGCTGCGTCGGCTGCTGGCCGCGCCTCGGCTGCGGCACGTCGGTCTGCACCGCTGCGACGCGCTGACGGACGACATGCTGGAGGTGGTGCTGGAGGAGGGCGGGCTGCACCAGCTGCGCACGCTCGGACTGGAGGACTGCAACAGTGTCGGCGCCCAGGTGTTGCATGCGCTGGTGGTGCAGTGCGCCTGTCTGGAGGAGGTGGCGCTGCGGCGGTGCCAGCTGCTGTCGAGGCGGGACGCGGCCGAGATCCGCCGCACCGCCGCCGACAACGGCTGGCGGCTCACCCTGCACTGGCTGTGAACGACGCCGTCCTACCGGCGCTGTGTTCTGCCGGGCTGGTGTTGGCCTGACGCGACGGATAGCGGGGGCGATCGTGCTGCTGCTGATGGTGGTGCGTCTGCTGGTGATGTTGGTGCGTCGGCTGGTCTGGTGGTGATGTTGGTGTGTCGGCTGGTCTGGTGGTGATGTTGGTGTGTCGGCTGGTCTGGTGGTGATGTCGGTGTGTCGGCTGGTCTGGTGGTGATGTTGGTCTGTCGGCTGGTCTGGTGGTGATGTTGGTGCGTCAGCTGGTCTGGTAATTTTGGCGTGTCAGCTGGTCTGGTGGTGATGTTGGTGTGCCGGCTGGTCTGATGGTGATGTTGGTGTGTCAGCTGGTCTGGTGGTGATGTTGGTGCGTCAGCTGGTCTGGTGATGTTGGTGTGTCAGCTGGTCTGGTGGTGATGTTGGTGTGTTGGCTGGTCTGGTGGTGATTTCGGTGTGTCGGCTGGTCTGGTGGTGATGTTGGTTCGTCAGCTGGTCTGGTGATGTTGGTGTGTCAGCTGGTCTTGTGATGGTGTGTTGGCTGGTCTGGTGGTGATGTTGGTGCGTCAGCTGGTCTGGTGATGTTGGTGTGTCAGCTGGTCTTGTGGTGATGTTGGTGTGTTGGCTGGTCTGGTGGTGATGTTGGTGTGTCGGCTGGTCTGGTGATGATGTTGGTGCGTCAGCTGGTCTGGTGATGTTGTGTGTCAGCTGGTCTTGTGGTGATGGTGTGCCGGCTGGTCTGATGGTGATGTTGGTGTGTCGGCTGGTCTGGTGGTGATGTTGGTGTGTCATTTGGTCTGATGGTGATGTTGGTGTGTCGGCTGGTCTGGTGGTGATGTTGGTGTGTCATTTGGTCTGGTGGTGATGTTGGTGTGTCGGCTGGTCCGGTGGTGATTTCTGTGTGTCAGCTGGTCTGGTGGTGATGTTGGTGCATCAGCTGGTCTGGTGATGTGTGTCAGCTGGTCTTGTGGTGATGGTGTGCTGGCTGGTCTGGTGGTGATGTTGGTGTGTCAGCTGGTCTGGTGGTGATTTCGGTGTGTCGGCTGGTCTGATGGTGATGTTGGTGTGTCAGCTGGTCTGGTGGTGATGTTGGTGTGTCGGCTGGTCTGGTGGTGATTTCGGTGTGTCGGCTGGTCTGATGGTGATGTTGGTGCGTCAGCTGGTCTGGTGGTGATTTCGGTGTGCTGGCTGGTCTGATGGTGATGTTGGTGTGTCGGCTGGTCTGGTGGTGATTTCGGTGTGTCAGCTGGTCTGGTGGTGATATTGGTGCGTCAGCTGGTCTGGTGATGTTGGTATGTCAGCTGGTCTTGTGGTGATGTTGGTGCATCAGCTGGTCTGGTGATGTTGGTGTGTCAGCTGGTCTGGTGGTGATGTTGGTGCGTCAGCTGGTCTGGTGATGTTGGTGTGTCAGCTGGTCTTGTGGTGATGGTGTGCCGGCTGGTCTTGTGGTGATGTTGGTGTGTCAGCTGGTCTGGTGGTGATGTTGGTGCGTCAGCTGGTCTGGTGATGTTGGTGTGTCAGCTGGTCTTGTGGTGATGGTGTGCCGGCTGGTCTTGTGGTGATGTTGGTGTGTCAGCCGGTCTGGTGGTGATGTTGGTGCGTCAGCTGGTCTGGTGATGTTGGTGTGTCAGCTGGTCTTGTGGTGATGGTGTGCCAGCTGGTCTGGTGGTGATGTTGGTGTGTCAGCCGGTCTTGTGGTGATGCTGGTGTGTTGGCCAGTCTGGTGGTGATGGTGTGTTGGCTGGTCTGGTGATGTTGGTGTGTCGGCTGGTCTGGTGGTGATGTTGGTGTGTCGGCTGGTCTGGTGGTGATGTTGGTGCGTCGGCTGGTCTGGTGATGATGTTGGTGTGTTGGCTGGTCTGGTGGTGATGTTGGTGTGTTGGCTGGTCTGGCAGTGATGTTGGTGTGTTGGCTGGTCTGGTGGTGATTTGGTGTGTTAGCTACGCTAGTGGTGATGTTGGTGTGTCAGCTGATCTGTTGGTGATGTTGGTGTGTCAGCTGGTCTAGTGGTGATGTTGGTGTGTCGGCTGGTCTGGTGGTGATGTTGGTGTGTCAGCTGGTCTAGTGGTGATGTTGGTGTGTCAGCTGGTCTGGTGGTGATGTTGGTGTGTCAGCTGGACTGATGGTGATGTTGGTGTGTCAGCTGGTCTTGTGGTGATGTTGGTGTGTCAGCCGGTCTGGTGGTGATGTTGGTGTGTCAGCTGGTCTGGCGGTGATGTTGGCGTGTTGGCTGGTCTGATGGTGATGTTGGTGTGTTGGCTGGTCTGGTGGTGATGTTGGTGTGTCAGCCGGTCTGGTGGTGATGTTGGTGTGTCAGCTGGTCTGGTGATGTTGGTGTGTCGGCTGGTCTGGTGGTGATGTTGGTTGTGTCAGCTGATCTGGTGGTGATGTTGGTGCGTCAGCTGGTCTGACGGTGATGTTGGTGCGTCGGCTGGTCTGGTGGTGATGTTGGTGTGTCGGCTGGTCTGGTGGTGATGTTGGTGCGTTGGCTGGTCTGGTGGTGGTGTTGGTGCGTCGGCTGGTCTGGTGGTGATGTTGGTGCGTCAGCTGGTCTGACGGTGATGTTGGTGCGTTGGCTGGGCTGGTGGTGATGTTGGTGCGTCAGCTGGTCTGGTGGTGATGTTGGTGCGTTGGCTGGTCTGGTGGTGATGTTGTGGTGTCGGCCGGTCTGGTGGTGATGTTGGTTTGTTGGCTGGTCTGGTGGTGATGTTGGTGTGTCAGCTGGACTGATGGTGATGTTGGTGCGTCAGCTGGTCTGACGGTGATGTTGGTGCGTCGGCTGGTCTGCTGGTGATGTTGGTGCGTCGGCTGGTCTGGTGGAGATGTTGGTGTGTCGGCTGGTCTGGTGGTGATGTTGGTGCGTTGGCTGGTCTGGTGGTGGTGATGTTGGTGCGTTGGCTGGTCTGGTGGTGGTGATGTTGGTGCGTTGGCTGGTCTGGTGGTGGTGATGTTGGTGTGTTGGCCAGTCTGGTAGTGATGGTGTTTGCTGGTCTGGTGATGTTGGTGTGTCAGCTTGTCTAGTGGTGATGTTGGTGTGTCAGCTGGTCTTGTGGTGATGTTGGTGCGTCGGCTGGTCTGAAAGTGATGTTGGTGTGTTGGCTAGTCCGATGGTGATGTTGGTGTGTCAGCTGGTCTGGTAATGATGTTGGTGCGTTGGCTGGTCTGGTGGTGATGTTGGTGCGTTGGCTGGTCTGGTGGTGATGTTGGTGTGTTGGCCAGTCTGGTGGTGATGGTGTGTTGGCTGGTCTGGTGATGTTGGTGTGTTGGCTGGTCTGGTGGTGATGTTGGTGTATTGGCTGTGCTAGTGGTAGTGATGTTGGTGTGTCGGCTGGTCTGGTGGTGATATTGGTGTGCTGGCTGGTCTGGTGGTGATGTTGGTGTGTCGGCTTGTCTGGCGGTGATGTTGGTGCGTCAGCTGGTCTGGTGATGTTGGTGTGTCGGCTGGTCTGATGGTGATGTTGGTGCGTCAGCTGGTCTGGTGATGTTGGTGTGTCGGCTGGTCTGGTGGTGATGTTGGTGTGTCGGCTGGTCTGGTGGGGATGTTGGTGTGTCGGCTGGTCTGGTGGTGATGTTGGTGTGTCAACTGTGCTAATGGTGATGTAGGTGTGTCAGCTGGTCTTGTGGTGATTATGTGCCGGCTGGTCTGGAGGTGATGTTGGTGTGTCAGCCGGTCTGGTGGTGATGTTGGTGTGTCGGCTGGTCTGGTGGTGATGTTGGTGTCTCCGCTGGTCCGGTGGTGATATTGGTGTGATGACTTGAAGAGATGGTGACCTGGTTGTCTCCCATCTTCACTAAAGGGCGCGCTCCTGAGCCAACCTTCCACTCTGCTCAGGGTTCGTGTGCAGGCTTGCTCAACGGGCGTTGGCTCGTCTGTCATTCACTACTGCCCAGGGAAGCAAGCTACTCCCGTCCCCGCCAATTTGATTTAGCAAGGAAGCCGAAGGTCGGTGATATTTTTCGGACATTTGTTATGAATAGATTATTTGAGCTATGCCGGTGCGTGGTGGGATTTAATTCACGGCTCAGTCGTTGCCTTACAGGTGGTTGATTCGTATCGAAGCTGCACGCGTATGATTCTTCTGATCGTTTGTTTAGAGGTATGGTTGCAACTCAGAACTATATCAATTTCGTGTGAGGCTTGGCTACTCAGAGACCTAGAGAGGCGCCACGTGGCGGATGCAGCCGATGCATCCCTGAACTGCAGCAACCAACCAGCCAAGAGGCCACACTGATCAAACACCCACAACCGAGTTTGCTGCTGGGTATCAACCGAAGAGGCAGTGGTATGGCGGCGATTTCGCTGCTTCGCCGCAACGCAGGATTATGCTCACGTTTTGATTACGTGTAGCACTGCAAACACGTGCAAATTGCGTGTTGTTAGGCGTTGCAGCCTACGTATATTAAACTACAACTTCTGTGAGCTTGTAATTAGCGCCTGCAAGGCGGCGGTATGGTCAGTATATGTGATCTGTAGCAGTGTTCCCTAGCTCGGTCGTGAGCTTGTAATTAGCGCCTGCAAGGCGGCGGTATGGTCAGTATATGTGATCTGTATCAGTGTTCCCTAGCTCGGTCGTCCACTGATCGTGGTGTTATGACACCCCTGAACCCGATTAATCAGCTCTTTTAAGTTGATCTATTAACATGAGAGTTGTCTATACTCAAACTGTTGTTCTGTCACCACAACTTGATTATTTTAATTGTTAACACCTGGTGTTTTTGTAATGATTTGTTGTTATAACAATATTTCGAGCTGTGTGTGATAGCATTTTCCAGTCATGTGTACAATAACCACGTCATCTAGTTGTTTGTTCCTCGTTTATCGTGCTATTACAGCCATGGAGACAGGCTTGCGCTTTTCAACACTGGCCATTGCGATATGGCTTCGGGTGGCAGAGCAGAATGAGCGATGCACCAGCGGTATGGTGAGCCATTCCCTGTGACGTAGCTGTTCGGCGAGTCTCTGACTCCACTGATGCGACTGGGAGTGGATCCAGGCGCTCTGGCCCACCACCGGCTGCCGGCTCCTCGGTTAGATGGTCCTTGGCCGCACTGGACGACGCGTGCACGGCGTTAGCGAACCCGTCGGGACAACAGTGTCACCAGCACGGGGAACTGTACGGTCACACAGAGGTGAAATTGCACTTGGCATTTGAGCGTTGTGAGGGCTAGACAGCAATGCAGGCGCCTCGACAGTGCAGTGGGCAGGGTAGGAAATTTCCTGTTCTAGATCTCCATGAAATATGGTTGCATATTCAGATAGGACTCGTCGCCAGGCATTATCTCTTGAAGCATCAATATGACGAACCTAGTCATCTATGTATGCAGTTGGGCTGGTTGTGGACGCTCTTGTTCATTGGCTGAGGTACCACTTAGCCTGTAAGCAATCTGAGGCATGCGCTTTAGCCAGACATTAGATATAAAAGAAGGGTCCTCTCATCCTGTGCCCAGAATGCCATGCAGCAAAAGAGAGAACAGTACTTGTCAACGCAAGTCGGAGGTCTTGAGAAGACCAAGAGTCGTACCGATCACACCCTCCCCCCCCCCAAAAAAAAAAACCACCAAAGGACAATACATCCCAGGGACAGCATTTATAGCCACCCTGCCAGTTAAAAAAAATCGTCCGAATTCTTGCTGGGGTGGGTTTATGAGCCGGGGTACTATTGATAAGCAGGAATTGTTACGAGGACCCTGGCCCACCACCCAGTCCATGAATTCCAGTTCAACGGAATAATTTTGACCCAGAGTTTAACGTGCCATCAATGCACCGACACGGCCGCCACGTGGCTCGTCCCCGGCCTTATCGGACCAGCTGCCAGCTGATCCTCCCAGGTGGGGCTAAATGCGAGCACATGAAGCGACTCGAACCCTGTCTTGTCAGGACAAGGGAGACCAGTGCAGGTCAGCGCTCTAACCAACTGAGCCACCGTGGCGGAATTCTGCACGGTGATTGATCTCCTACCGGTCACGTACTTTTAAAACTTTTAACACAGTATGTACTTTTTAAATGACCGTCCTTACAATGATTCAGAGGTTTGTTTAAGCGTATTCGCTTAATCAAACTTCTGCATCATTGTAAGGACGTTCATTTAAAAAGTATATACTGTGTATAGTCATAATGCCTTACATTCAACAAGCACTAAACAATCTAAGCAACATTTAACACTTACGACAAACTACACGCGGTATATTTTTTGTGCGTAGCGTATATATTGTAACAAGTGGATGCGTCCAAGGACGGAATTGTTGCATAAAGTGAGATAACAGTGAGACAAACGCAAGACGGCTCGCACGTTTCCACACGACGTAGTGTTCCACACACGCAGCGCGGCCATTTCATGAGATGCACCGGCATGAGATCACTGGCCGACCCATCTCCAGTCGCGGCAGTCGCGGGTGTTAGTCAGTCGGACGGTGTGTAACAGGGCCGGGTCGCACCGCACGGTGACGTGGCGGCGCGGCGCCTCGACTTCGGCACATTGACACGTCGGCCGCAGTGAAGCCAATCACGCCGCTGGAGGCCATCCCACGTCACGGTGGCACCCTCCACACAGGCCGCGGCGCCGGTGGCCATCCCACGTCACAGTGGCACCCTCCACACAGGCCGCGCCGCCGGTGGCCATCCCACGTCACAGTGGCACCCTCCACACAGGCCGCGCCGCCGGTGGCCATCCCACGTCACAATGACCCCTCCAGGCCGGCGCCGGTGGCCATCCCCGTCACAGTGCCTTCATCCCACGTCACAGTGGCACCCTCCACACAGGCCGCGGCGCCGGTGGCCATCCCACGTCACAGTGGCACCCTCCATCCACAATGACGCCCTCCCACACAGGCCGCGCCGCCGGTGGCCATCCCACGTCACAATGTGGCACCCTCCACACAGGCCGCGCCGCCGGTGGCCATCCCCGTCACAGTGGCACCCTCCACACAGGCCGCGCCGCCGGTGGCCATCCCACGTCACAGTGGCACCCTCCACCCCGGCCTCCCCGTCACAGTGGCACCCTCCACAGGCCGCGCCGCCGGTGGCCCATCCCACGTCACAGTGGCACCCTCCACAGGCCGCGCCGCCGTGGCCATCCCACCACCCTCCACAGCACAGTGGCACCCCACACGGGCCGCGCCGCCGGTGGCCAACCCACGTCACAGTGGCACCTCCATCCCACGTCACAGTGGCACCCTCCACACGGGCCGCGGCGCCGGTGGCCATCCCACGTCACAATGACGCCCTCCACACAGGCCGCGGCGCCGGTGGCCATCCCCGTCACAATGACGCCCTCCACACAGGCCGCGGCGCCGGTGGCCATCCCCGTCACAATGACGCCCTCCACACAGGCCGCGCGCCGGTGGCCATCCCCGTCACAATGACGCCCCCACACAGGCCGCGCGCCGGTGGCCATCCCACGTCACAGTGGCACCCCGCGCGCCGGTCCATCCCACGTCACGGTGGCACCCTCCACACAGGCCGCGCCGCCGGTGGCCATCCCACGTCACAGTGGCACCCTCCACACAGGCCGCGCCGCCGGTGGCCATCCCACGTCACAGTGGCACCCTCCACACGGGCCGCGCCGCCGGTGGCCATCCCACGTCACAGTGGCACCCACCCGCGCCGCCGTGGCCATCCCACGTCACAGTGGCACCTCCACACGGGCCGCGCCGCCGCGGCCATCCCACGTCACAGTGGCACCCTCCACACGGGCCGCGCCGCCGGTGGCCATCCCACGTCACAGTGGCACCCTCCACACGGGCCGCGCCGCCGGTGGCCATCCCACGTCACAGTGGCACCCTCCACACAGGCCGCGCCGCCGGTGGCCATCCCACGTCACAGTGGCACCCTCCACACAGGCCGCGCCGCCGGTGGCCATCCCACGTCACAGTGGCACCCTCCACACAGGCCGCGCCGCCGCGCGTCGCACCAGTCGCGGCCGCTTCGCCACCACCGCGACGGGCGGCTGACTTCACCCGCCGCGTCAGTGACACGTGTCGACCCTGTGCCCGACCGACGACCGGACACGGCTCGCGCCACGTGAGGCCCGACATTACATGGCAAAGCCATGCGTGCCGGTGCCGGCCCACGTGCCGACAAACCGCAGCACGTCGGTGAGCTCGACACTGTTGGTCAGCTTGGTCGTCATCACCAGCGAGTTCCAGTCGTCCTTGTTGGCCACCTGAGACACGACAGCAGCTGGTCGGCGTGTGCAGAACGGGGGTGTTCAGACGGAACGCTTGGACATTCTCACCAGCGGCCGTGAGTGGTGGCAGCCGGGACTTCATGGGGAGGAGGAATCAAAGCCAATGCGAAGACGCGCTGCGGGCACTGAAAAGACCCACCGATGTTCCCACCGGTGACCCGTACTCAGCTCAATATCGGAAAGCAGAACTGCGTGCTGGTGGATGAATGAAGTAACATGGCCCATCTGACACCCTTGGGTACGTTAGTTGTCGCGAAGGTGCTGATAGTTCCACAGGAAAGAGCAGAGCACATACAATACTGACGTCATGACTTGCACGGGGAGCATTTCGCATAGAAATTGCCATGTCTTAAATTCTTGCATTATTGTAAACCATTCAGCTCGCTCCCCCACCCTCAGGCATTTCACAGACTGGGGTTATCGCAGGATAGTCTACTTGCACACGATGCACCAGAGCAGCGTCCAGGTTATATCCCCATCCGTACGCAGCGTCATCCTGCAGCGGCCGCGATATTCCCACTGCAGGGCAGCGACGTCCGACCTTGCCGCCCATAACGGCCTTTCGACCAGCGGCCGTGGCGTTCCCACTGCAGGGCAGCGACGTCCGACCTTGCTGCCTCACCTTGCCGTACTGGAACTCCATTTTGTTTTTGAGCACCGGGTAGCCGGTGACGACGCAGGCAGGAGCGCGGCTGCCATCGGGGTTGACGAGCGAGGCGGCGTACATGCCTCGCTCGTCCCTGGGCAGCTCCTGGGCGCGGCAGTGGCGACAGGTCAGGTCAGTGTCGGCTGGATCGCTACTGCACGTGCTGGACGTGTGGCTAAATGGCGAGACACGGTGTATGCTGTTGGACGATCAGTGACCGGATCAACCAGCTGTCGGACGCGTATTGGTAGGCGGTACATCTCCCACGTTGACCCCACTGGCTCTGTTGATTATGATGTGGGCCGTGTTGACAACAGCAGATTGTTGGCACATTGAAGTCCCCAGTGGTTAATGAGTTTGTCCTTACGGAAGCACGTATGGCCTGGTGCAGGGGGGGGGACAATTCCAGCTCTGGAATGGATACTGCAGCTGGTTATCCATGTTTCGGTGAAGGCCAGAGCGCTGCACATGCCTACGGATGGGAACGTGGCACATGCCCGCTGTAACCGCCCCTATTCAACGTCACATATATAATACAACCACACGCAAAAATCGTTTCGCAAAACAAATATAGCACGCACCTGTTCCACCGACTGGTCCATGCTGACAGAGAGAACCCACTCCTTGGCGCTCTCCGTGTCGTCGTGTTCGACGTTCGCCTTGGGCGGCAGCGGGATCTCGAAGGGCACGTCTGTGCCGCTGAAGTCGCTGTGGTCGATGGTGTCCAGCGAGCCCTCTTCGATCGCCTCACAGAGGTCCAGGAAGTGGTTCCAGCATACGAACGCCAGGTTGTCCCAGCCCATCTTCTGTAGGCGTCGGCACAGCAAGAGCGTGAGCACGCAGGGGTAGACAATGCGCTACATGACACGCGGGCAATGTTGCCCACAATGGAGACACGATAGCATACCGGACCCAACCCATCTTGACCCTCGCTTGTGTAGTCGATTTTTCCATCATCATCACCGTGGGAGGGGAATTCCCACTGGCATTTCTGTCTGGCATGAGATGACACTGGATTCGACAGTCAGCGGATTGCTTGCTGCGATACAACAGCCATGAAATATATCCAACGTCCCTGAAAGGTATCCACTTATGAAAGGTATCCAACTCCGAAACTATTAGCCACCCTTCAGAACTGGTCAAATTCCCGGCAGGGTAACGATACCAACCTCTACAGAACCCTGTGGCCCGGAAGTGTCCGTTTAGTGTCAGTGTGATGGGCTGGGGGCAGCTGAGTACCGCCCACCACGGTCGGCCGTTCGTACTCTGTCCAGCGCGTGGGCTCGGCGAACCAACCTTGGCGTCGGTGCCGGCCTCGTAGAAGGCCTTGTCGGCCGGCACCAGCTCGGTGTAGCGCAGCAGCGCCACCGAGATCTTGCTGGCCACCATGGTGAGCTGGTCGACGCCGTAGGACGCCGACCGGGTGGCCAGCAGGTGCGCCACGAACAGCATCGTCTGGAACGCTTCGTGCACGCCCGAGCCGGCCTCGGCCGAGTGGTTCATGTTGCCCACCTGGCGGCACGGCGCCGGCAGGCAGGGCGTCAGCACACGCACGGACGGCCGGACGGGCCGACGAGCACATACATGCACAGACAGACAGACAAATATACATACAGACAGACAGACAGACAGACAAACAGACATACATACATAAATATATATAAATATATATATATATATATGCAGACACACATACAGAGATACAGACCGACACACAGACATAATGCATTTTTGACATATATACATGCATACATGCATACAGGCATATATACTAACAGACAGGCAGACAGGCATATATACGAACAGGCAGACAGACAGACAGACGAACAGATAAACAGACAAAACACATACATACAAACAGACAGACAGACAGAAATATGCATGTACACATACATGCAGACATACACACGAACAGACAGACATACAAACAGACAGAT
>JAOTOM010003055.1:0-42500 GCA_034440615.1 Ashinkailepas kermadecensis | reverse complement strand
GTATACGGGAAAGGCGACCATGACACAGGACAGAAATAGCCACGATTATAATTACAAGCCAAGGACTGCTAAGACACCATGCAGAACCGGACAACCACGCAGCCAAATGGACGATATTCAGCTTCAGTAAGTAGCGGGGGACAACTTGTTTAAAGTTTGACACATCGTGCCAGCTACGTGATGCAACAGTCGATGCTACGTGAAACATCACCAGAACACCGGACAGCGTCCGAACATGAAGTAGCATGGAGGACATTTCTTGGTAGAGCACCAGTTGCTCAAGGACGGAGAAGTGCCACCGTGCCACTGGCATCACGGTGGAGAAGTGCCACCGTGCCACTGGCACCACGGTGGCACAGTCGGCCAATGGCGCCCGCTTTGAGTGTGGAAGGCCATTGATTTAAGTCCGACCTCTGGCCGACTTATCCTCGGCCGGCTCCTACCCAAGAGGTGGTAGTAGGTGAGGAGTGCTCGCCGTGCCCCGGGAATACCGTTAACTCGCCAGCACCCGTAGCATCGGGTTGATGGGCATCATCTGATTTTAAGCAGATCCTTGGATATGGCAGCACGCCCCGACGACGTAACATCTGGTGTCACAGTAGTAGTCGTCGTAGTTCGTCGGGTCAAATAAATCGACATAGCCCTGCCATGTGTGCGTACTACGACGGGGAATCCGAGAGCAAGCACGTGAACAACTGTCCCACAAGGGCGCCGGAAAAACGGAACCTCTGCGGCGTACATAGCGTACGGTCGTCGGCCGGCATGTCTGTGTGAGAATGAACAGTACTGAGTACAGATTCCCCTTGTATGGACCCAACTTCTCTGATAGAGTGCTGTGATCTGACTCGATATTGGTCACCTATATCTTACAATGTGGATCACATAAATACAGTTGTTAACGACTCCGATGACAAACAGCCGGCGGCCGCCCAGGATGTCACCAACAGCCCAGGAGGTGATCAGATATCGAGCTTCACGACTCGTTGAAGACTGGGGACGGCGGCATGGCTACCGATACGGCAGTCGCGTTGCAGTCTGAAGAACCAGGGCATACGAGGCCAGTGTGACTCGAGGATTTCGCCAATCCCACACCCCCAGCACGAATGTCGACTGTGCGCCGCTGGTGGTACCATCTGTCCTGGCCGCCCAGCTGCGTGTCGGCCAGATCACCCAACACACCCCTCACCAACCTGAACATGCCGCAACACTCTCTCAACGGTCACGCACCCATATCGTTGGCCAGCTTCGGTCCCTTTTTGGAGCCAAGGAACTTGATGGCCAGCTCGGCGGCCTTCACCCACGCCCTCTCCACTATGGCGCGGTCCTGTGTCATCCCGGGATTGATCTGAGGCAGACGACAAACAGCAACTGGTGAGGTCAGACCTTCACCCACGCCCTCTCCACTATGGCGCGGTCCTGTGTCATCCCGGGGTTGATCTGCGGCAGACGACAAACAGCAACTGGTGAGGTCAGACCTTCACCCACGCCCTCTCCACTATGGCGCGGTCCTGTGTCATCCCGGAGTTGATCTGCGGCAGACGACAAACAGCAGCTGGTGAGGTCAGACCTTCACCCACGCCCTCTCCACTATGGCGCGGTCCTGTGTCATCCCGGAGTTGATCTGCGGCAGACGACAAACAGCAGCTGGTGAGGTCAGACCTTCACCCACGCCCTCTCCACTATGGCGCGGTCCTGTGTCATCCCGGAGTTGATCTGCGGCAGACGACAAACAGCAACTGGCGAGGTCAGGTCGTCACAATATCGTCAGAGCTGAAGCTGGTGGTATGAAGCCTGCCGCTGACAGCTGAAGCTGGTGGTATGAAGCCTGCCGCGGCTAACGGCTGGTTCACGGCTGCGAATAACCTACTGAAGAGGACGGCAACCCATGCAAACACCATATCAGCAGCACGACTATAAAATCGTTCACGCTCACATAGCGTATATTATGTGGCCATTTGGTTGATTACGCTTTATAGGAAATGAGCTGAATTGCCTTTGCGTAAAGTATTCCTTACAGGATCACTACTATCACTGTGTTTACATGTGGATCCCAGACCACATACGGCACCTTCATGTAGCAGTCGATGGCCTTGGCGACGTCGTCCGTCTGCTCCCACTTGGCGGCCTGCTCCAGCAGCAGCTTGACGTCGCCGCTGGCCTGACTGGTGCCGGTCTGCTTCATCACGTTCTTGTCGTACTCCTCCTGCAGCTCGTCCAACTTGTGCGGCGCGTACTCGCGGCAGACTCGCAGCGCCTCCTGCCACATGTTGGCTTCCTGCCGGGCGAACGGCACAGGCGTGGTCACGGCTCCAACCAGCGTCGGGCCACCAGCACGCCAGGACGAGCGTCGGCACGAGCGGCACAGGCGTGGTCACGGCTCCAACCAGCGTCGGGCCGCCAGCACGCCAGGACGAGCGTCGGCACGAGCGGCACAGGCGTGGTCACGGCTCCAACCAGCGTCGGGCCGCCAGCACGCCAGGACGAGCGTCGGCACGAGCGCAGGGCGAGGTCGCCTGCCGCAGTCGATGTCATACACGGACCATCGACTGCATGGATAGACGGACGTATAGGTAGGCCGCACAGGCCAGTAGGAATTCTGATAAAACTGACTGATAAAACGTCTGTGTGTGTACACACAGACGTTCGCGTACAATTTCAGCACTATATCTTCCCATGTCTCCCAGGATGCTCATTCGGTGGTTCGAGGCTGTAGCGTATATATGCGATGTATATTTGGGCGCCCAATCTAATGCTGGTAATACAAGCAAGACATACACAATTCACCAGATTAAAGGGGACAGACGTCAACGGCGGCAGAAGTTATCAACACATAGAGCATAATTTCCGCACTCGATGTTGGTGATCTCTGCTTCAGCGCCGATACTATCAGCTCTCTATGCCAGTGATCTCTGCTTTAGCGCAGATACTGTCAGCTCTCAATGCCAGTGATCTCTGCTTCAGCGCCGATACTGTCAGCTCTCAATGCCAGTGCTCTCTACTTCAGCGCCAACAACATCAGTGTTCAATGCTAGTGTTCTCTGCTTCAGCGCCAACAACATCAACTCTCAATGCCAGTAGTTTCAGCTTCAGCGACAACAACATCAGCTCTCAATGTCGGTGATTTCTGCTTCAGCGCCGATAATATCAGTTCGCAATGCCATACTTCCTCATGCCACAAGCTGCCTGACTTTCTTCCAATGTATTATTTAACCCAAGAATAAGCAGCTGTATACGTTACTTGCTATAGTCCACACTGAACACCATTTAAAGTCCGAAATCATTGCCACACACCTTGTAGAGTCCGATGGCCATCTCCGACCGGCCGGCTCTGAGCAGAAGCGACTCGAACTTGCCGTAGTTCTGCTCCTGGAAAGCCTGCCGAGCCTGGCCAACCAGGATATCTGGCACTGAGTCGGGGTCGTAGTTCTCGGCCACACGCTGCGCCGCCGGCCACTGCTGGTTGTGGACGTACCTGTCCATGCGAGGAAGTGTTAAAATAATGATTTCTCGTCAGGTGTGAGATGTCGAAACGAGTATAGCAGGATGCAGAAATCGTCATGGAAATAATGCTATTAAAAATGTGTTAAGTCCTGCAAACCCAGTTTTGGGACAATTGCGTACATATCACTGTTCCCGCTTTGCGTGTTTTGAGAGGTACCTAATTTGGTGACACCGATATCAACGATAACGATGCAAACACCCATTCTACAAACTAGCATTCTACAACTTAGCACACCACAGGTAATCCCTTCACCTGAAACTGCGCTACGGGATGTTCATTATCACGATCCCGGATCCGTTATGGTGAGCACAAGCATGACACTTGTAAACGGAATACAGTTTAAAACGAGGAATGAAGAACTTTGCAAACACGCACCAGGTAGCACGATGTCGATACCCTTTTGAGAAGGATGTCGATTCGGCGTTCAGTAAGTGGTATATTCCATCCTATTTCGCGAATAATTTATCACTGGTGCGAGAGTAGACAACCTGGCAGGGATACACAATAGTGGGACAAGAAGGAGACAGTGACAGAACGGGAGAGCGTGCGAGTAAAATGTGAGTGAGTGTGGTCACGGGTTTGTGATTTCTATAACTTACATGAGCACCTTCTCCCTCTGCAACTTAGATAAACTCGCAACCCACATGAGCACCACCTCCCATAACTCATATGAGCACAGCCTGTCCAGGCGGCTAACACAACCTTCGTAACTTTGACGTGAGCAACACCTGTTATTCCAATGAGCATCGCCTCCTTGCTAAACGCACGAACAGTTCTACCTCTGTAACTCACATGAGCACGGCCTCCCTCGGCTTCCCGGCCCTGATGAAAGCCTCCTCTGCTTCCGGGAACTTCCCATCGTCCTCCAGTGCCATGGCGTGCTTGTAGTGAATCTCGTTGGTTTTGCTCGCGGGACTTCCCTTGGACAGTTCAAACGCAAAATCGAACTGGAAGAAACCAGTTCGATTAGGAAAAAAGAAATGGAGTGAGATTACCATGGTTGACGAAAGTACGGAGCTGGAGCAGGTGCACGCACATTCATTAATGGAGAAGTAGAAAGAAGATGACATGCTTTTACATCCTGTTGAGTTTGATAGCTATAATTATTAGGGGTGCATCATGGGTCCACAATCACTCAGGGGTTCTACGTGACAATTTTTGCAATACTTCATCGACACGATGGGTGTCCACTCCAATTCGAATATAATTAGATACCCGCGTGTCACATCATGAAGAACATGTGCGTGATTATGTAAAGGGCGGCACGCGTGTCCATTGTACGCAAGAACCTATTATACACCTGCACTGGATGCTACAACATGTCAGAAATGCATTACATGATGCATTTAGGATTTTCTCCTAATTCTTTCATCTTGCCACCAACAAACTTCCAATCCAGCTACCTCCTCCCTTCCTCTATCTCTCAAGCTCACCAGCAAGTTTGCACACTATTCCAGTCGTACTGAATAACTATGGGAATTATACAAAATGCAGACGAAGTGCAGAAGCAGAGGAACGAAAGACGACGCACCAAAAAGTAAAGTTTTCACACATCACCACACTAATAACCAAATGAGGGAAACATGGTTACTTTAAGTCAATCCACTGACACCCAATGATATTATAGCGATTGTTCTTTACAACAAAATACGATCATTACTAGTCTGGATGTGCAACGTTTGGGTGTTGACATTTCTCCGAAACCGTTTTTTTCAGCAGTGCACGACACAAAGATGCATCGCGACCCGATCTGGTTGAGTGGCACGGCCTCGCTTGTTCTCGGCACGCCTCAACCACTCCACCTCTGACCTGGAGACTCTCGCAGGCGTACTCGATGCACTGGTCGAGGTAGCCGAGCTTGCGCAGCAGCTTGACGGCCGACTCGCCACCCATGGTGCGCGCCCACAAATAGGACACCTGCTTGGCGGCGTTGTTGCCGCCAGAGTTCTTGGCCACCTGGACACCAACAGCCGGGTCATGCCGCAAGTGGTGACAATCGAGAACACTTATACCGGCTACGATACTCAACACGGTAATAAAGGCAGCGAACGCGAAGAGACAATACTTGGGAAGAGATACAGGGTTGCTGACTTCCCTGAGCTGCCTTAGATCTATACTAATCTTCATTTCGCTCAACTAGCACCCAGACGTTAAATACAAGCTTCAGCAAAAACTCAAGGCTAAGATGTCTTGTAAGCTCATTCCCTCACCATAAAGACGGTATCAGTCTTTCTTCCCGACCTTGTCGGTGTTCCCATCCCTCCCAATGACCCAAATGGCTCCCTATCCCTCCCATTGACCCAAACGGCGTCCTACCACCGACCCTGATGGCGTCCTCATTCCTACTAATGATTCAAACGGCGTCCTACCATTGAGCCCGACGGCGCCCTCATCCCTCCCATTGACCCAACACGGCGTCCTAATTCCCTTTGTCAATACAATACCCTGAATTCCCTCTCAGACTCCTATCTCTTCCAGTGGCCCTGAAAATGTCCTTCCAGACCCTATCCCTTTCAGTGGCCCTGAAGGCGTCCCTCCCACACCCCATGGCTCAAATTGACCTCAAAAGCGATCACCCATTTCTCCTCCCGATAGCCCTGCATACTTCCTCCCCGTTCGCCTCCTACTGACTCCGCAGCGTCCTCCCAGTTCCCCTCCTACTGACTCCGCAGCTTCCTCCCAGTTCCTCTCCCACTGACTCTGCAAATGTCCTCCCAATTCTCCTCCCACTGACTCTGCAGCGTCCTCCAAGACTTATTCCGGCCACTGACCCTGTAAGCGTCCTCCAAGGTCCATCCCTCCCACTGACTGCAGGAGTCCTCCAAGATCCATTCCTCTTACAGATCATGACGGTGTCCTCCAGATACTTATTCCTCCCCCACCATCCCCGAAGGCGTCCTCCAAACACCTACCCCCACTGCCCTGCAGTGCGTCCTCAAACACCGATCGCTCTGGCACTGACCCTGAAGGCGTCCTCCCAGCTCTCCAGGCCGCGCCACATGTTGACCGCCGCCTTCCAGTCGCCGGCTGCCACGTAATGCTTCTCGGCCTCCTTGTAGTTGTTCTCGTTCTCCAGCTCGCCGCCGAGATGCACGTGCGTCTGGTTCACAAGCTCCGGGTGGTGCTCCGTCACCAGCCTCATCATCTATCGTCATGGCAGGTCAGGTCAGGTCAGGTCGCCAACTAGAGGTGGCCACCTGCCGCCTGCAACATCAGGATATGTCACTCCGACCACGCTCGGTAGCCGTGTTGCAATGGCTCAAACCGGCCGGGTATCGCAGCTTCCGCCACGTTTCGGCATTACGCCGGGTAACTGCAGGCTTACAGCTCAAGTGTAGGAACAACACATAAACCGAATACGTTCACATCGTGCAGGGATCGCAGTGAAGCTAATGCGCACCAATATAAGCATAGACACTTCGAAGGGAGTCGAGGGGACACCGAGCGGATGTACCTTGCAGCGATCCCAGCGTAGCTAATGCAGGCACAACTGAGTCTCTATATGTTAACCATACACAAACGAGTGTAGCTACCTGGGAAGGTTCTGCATGTAGGCTTCAAGGACCTCTGCGTGGGTACCTTCTACGGAAATACGCGTCCGCCAACTCATGTCGGGAAGATTTCGCCCCCTGAGATCTCAGAACTATCAGGTAGCGACAAACGGAAACGGCGTTGGGTGCTGGTGACAAGCTCTATCGAAAGTATTTCGGTCATTTCTCGCTCAGGTCAATATTTAGGTCACTGGGTCATCATAGGTCAAATTCGACCAATCTGGACCTCAGATATTGGCACATATCTCAGGACCGTAACAGATGAAACAAACGCAAATGTTATTCGACAGCCCTGAAATGTGCTATCACATACGCTATGTAATTTAAGGTCAGATCAACAGATGGGTCACCGAAACTATGACCTCAGGTCAAGGTCATGGGGTGACTAGGAGGTCATGTAATGCATCAATCGACACGTCTTGGCGATAAACACAATGACGGTAATTTCAGCCTCTAGCTCAATGCAGTGCATATAATGCGCAGAAATGTGCTAGTGATTTCAGGTGACCTCAGCGACCTGGTGAGGTCACTAACAAACTTAAGCGGTAACATGAGAATAGCTTCAACTACACGCCATAACTGTTGGAGGTCATTCCGAGAACAAATATGTAACCAGGAAACATTTATTTTACCATAGGCCTATAATGGGAAGCCATGGCCGCGACCGGACCTCAGGTCAATGCTACGAAAAACCGTGATATACATATTATAGTCCCTGATAAGATCATGACGTGATATAAGTTGAAATCAATCGCCCAATTATTGTGGGAGTGATGCCATTTAGAACCAGGGTGTTGGGTCACTTCGCCGACCGTGACCTGACTAGATGACCCAGGATCAAAACATTTGAGGATATGCGGAAAGGACCAATGAGCAGCCATGCGAGGTTTGGCCTTGCTAACCCGATTAGTATGGCGGCAAAATAGGAAAACGCAGGGGGCAGATATCGCCCCCCGGACGTGCGCGGGTTAAGGGTTCCGAACATAGCTACCTTACGTAATCTGAGTGTGGGTATATATTCACATCTGAGGGTAGTTCGTCGTCTCCAATTTGTGGCAGCTTCATCTCCCGGCTTCAGCATGGCTACCTGACGTGGATGTGGGTACTGGGCATGCTATCTCTCCGACACAGCGGACGAGGCCGGACCCACCAGCCGGGCTGCGGCAGACGGACCTGATCGTATTGACGCTGCTTCTTGTACATGGTGATGGCCAGGTCCGGCTCCTGCACGGTGATGTAGAGTCGCTCGGCGTCGCGGAACTTGCCCTGCTCCTCCAGCTGGGCAGCCTGGTTGATGTACATGCTGGAGACCTCCTCGGGCTGCATGTGCTGGCGCGCGATGTTGTGCGCCTTCTCCCACTTGCCTGCCGCACAAAGCCGACACCGATCGGTCTCAACTGGATGCCATTCACGCAACTGAGTTTGTCAGCAAACTGGCGACCACTCTTTTGAAGAGGCAGCCGAGAAGACGACACTTGTGCAACACGCTGTTTCTGAGGGCATGGATCCTTTGCACGCAGGCAGTGCAACTTTCCACTACCTCTTCAACGACTACAAATCAGGCGGCCGTCTCGTCTCTCTGCTGGACACTGTCCAGACAAATGACAGCATTCAACAGCTGGTGCGGCGTCAGAGCAGAGTACACACCAAGGCGCCGAGGGGCTCGGCGTTGTCGGGCACGCACCGGCACTGTTGTACATCTCGATGGCGTCCCTGAACATGCCGCCGTCCATGAAGAGTCGCTCGGCCGTCTCGTGGTCGCCAATCTGGGCGAAGTGGTTGCCCAGCTTGAGCAGGTAGGGCGAGATGTCCTGGTCGCCGCCAGCCGCCTGTGGGCCAGCAAAGACTGCCGTCATACGTCTGGTCAGCCAGGTGCCTTGCGATCAACGTCAGCTGAGACCTCGAAGTGACGTTGAGCGGATACATCGACAAGCATTGACATGTATTGTGGGTGTTCCCATCCGTGAGAACAGTTCACAGCAAAATAGGATCCATGAACAGACAAGTGATATCAACAGCCCACTTATGCAAAGTCGGAGTTGTAACGGCCCCAAGTCTATACTTTGGCCTGTTGGCTGGATATAGATCGGATAGGATAGAAGACGATGACATATTACCGTGTTCTTCTTCTTTTTCTTCTTCTTCTTCTGTCCTTCTCCCAAAGCCTCAGGATTGCCTGACAGGAAGCTCTTCAGGATTCCGGAAAAGGCGTTTGGACATATAAAAATGGTCAGTAACAAATACACACATTTCACTCAGTCCTGTGCATGCAAGACAAACATACGAACGCCGTAAGAGTATTAATGCAGCATTTGAACACGGTTCCGTGTAATACACAGATCACATTCACACTGTACGGAAAACGCCACCAAATCAAAATACACGGATCATTGACTTGCCGGGACGGCCCAGATACGTCCTGTGATAATGCATGAGTGGTTTGCACGCCGTCATCATCCCATTACTACTCATGTCTGGAAGGGTGCTAGAACTGACTCGGGATTTGCTCACAACCTTCTCGAAATGGTGCGGTTGGCGGGCATCACAACAGTGTCCACACCAACTGGCCGCCATGCACCAAGACGTTTGCGATCAGCTACGATTTCCATACGGTGATAATTGGGACTGGCTACCTGCACGATCTGCATGGCCTTCTTCCACTGGCGCGCGTGCACCGCCGCATCCAGCGCCTTGATGGTCTTGCCGGCCTCGATGTAGTGGTTGATGGCAGCGTCCATCTCGCGTTTGGAGATCAGGTGGTCTCCCCATTCCTCCTCCAGCTGAACCACCACTGCCAGCATCGTTGTCAGTCGTCTACTTCCCGTGGCAGATCGAAGATTTGGCCAACAGCTACGAAACAGTGCTCGGGTATTGAAGCACAGATCCCCCCCGCAATATCTTGTCGGACGGGCATAGTAACTGCCACCTTCGCAACGTGTATGTAAAAAAAGTTCCAAGAATAAGGTCCAGCACTAGGCTGAAAGCTGCTGATAGCAAAAATAAGAAGACAAGAAGCGGG
This sequence comes from Ashinkailepas kermadecensis, assembly GCA_034440615.1. Classification (NCBI taxonomy): domain Eukaryota; kingdom Metazoa; phylum Arthropoda; class Thecostraca; family Neolepadidae; genus Ashinkailepas; species Ashinkailepas kermadecensis. The sequence continues at coordinate 32,428 of JAOTOM010003055.1, read as the reverse complement.
ACATTCACTTCTAGAAGTTCGATGGTGATATTATGAACACAAAATACAAATTGTGACATGTCGGAACATAACATAGGCATTGTTTTCTATAGACATCAGAGTACGATACAATTTCCTACCCGTCGCAGTGCGGGGTATACTTGGGCCCGTATTAACTTTTCATCTGAACTACATGGAATGATGCAGTAAACGGCATGGCGTTGCTCCATTCTTGAAGCTAGGATCTGATTGGGATATTCGTGTCAAGCATTTGCTAACGTTCCAGGTCGGGTCCAAAGGGTGACCTCCACACCCAGTCAGCCGGTCACCTCCATAGTGTTTGAAGACTGGTCATGAAGCAGCAGTGGCGTACCGAAGGGGGAAGGAGGCAAATGCTCTCTTCCCTGAGAGACGGTGAGCTCCCATGAATCGCGCTGTGGCCCCAAAAACCCGGAGCCCGAAAAATTCGCGTCGGATCCCTAGCTAAGTACAACGAGCTCCGAGAACTAGGGCTGGGCCCCCAAAACTCACTGGGGCTCCGAGAACTCACGCTGGGCCCCAACACTCAATGGGACCCTAAATATTGGCGTCAAGAGCCCCAAAGAAATACAGCGGGGTCCCAGAACTTGCGCCGGGCCCCACGAAATCACGCTGGAGCCCCAAAACTGTCGTCGGACCCCCGAAAATTCACGTTGGGGTGCCAAATAACTACAGCGTGGTCTCGAGAACTCACGGAAAGGCACAAAAATTCGCGCTGGGCCCCCGAAAATTCGCGCCTGGGTCCGAAAGATGGCACCGGGGAACAGAAAACTCGCACTGGGGCCAAACAATATCGTAGACCCTACACACAGCGAGCGCACCAAAAATTGCATCGGAATCCAAAACAAATCAACTCTGTCCCCCCAAAAAAGAAACAGAAGCGGGGATTCTGAAGGATAGTTTCCGGGCCCAGAGAATCACTCTGGAGCCACCAAAATCGCGCCAGAGGCTTCCAAAATACCCAAACATAGATGCGCCGTAGAACTACAACACACCAGTAGACGAAGACAAACGCAACAAGTCCAACACAAGAACACCAAACCACCGCCTCGGTTTGGTAGCCAACCAGGGTGCATATTTAAATAAAGATGTGAGGTGTATCAAAGCTTAGCAGGGCATCCAGACCTTCTTCTCATCAGAAAATATAGGAAGAAGATAAATAATGTTCGAACTGATTTCATCTAATTTCCCAGCGAACCCCATATCATGTGAGTCCCAACAAACCCCCATGACGCCAAAATATGGCACAAGACTAACCGCAGAATCGCGCGAAGTGTGGTGAATGCGCCGAAATCACACGTGCACGCAGGTGGACGTGGTGGCGACTCGGCACTATGAACTGAATTGCGTGAAATATGAAAATGTTTCGATTATTCGTGATTTGTACAGGTGTAATTCCAGTAGTGTGAGCTGCGCTATGCGGCAGACGTACTGTTAGTAACATAGTCTAGCAATAACATAGCAAATAAACACAATGCCGCGCCGAAAATTTGCAACAGGGTAGTGAAGTGTACATCAGCAGACAGATAATCAGCTGTCTTATCCGCCCATGGCATGGATTTTTTGTTTTGTAGCCACGCATGTTTTTGTGGTTACTGCGGCAAAAGACCGCTAGTTGAAGCGTAAAATGACGTCGGGTGTTGCAAACAAACCTAAAGTGCTGCGCCAAAATTTTTGACAATTATAGTAAAATGCACATCAGCAAACAGACATCGAACGTCCCGATCTCCTATAGCATGGGCTTTACAAACATACAAGTGTAGGAAGTAAACTAGTCGGATGTATTTCATGTTAGTTTTAAATAGTAACGGTTTTTAAATCCAGCGATTAATTGCCGCGCCAAAAATTCAGAAATAGCTACGCAACTAATCCGATATCAGAGGTAGTGTTGTTATTGGGGTTTAGGGGCGCATCAACTGCACATCAGAGGTAGTGCAATCTACTATTCATTATTGGATGATTTTTTAAAATTATCTTTAGATTTCATGCTTTTCCGAGGTATTTACCTCGGCCGAAAAGCGTCGCTAGTTGTCAAATGTCCGCGCTTGGGGCGTAACGTGATCACCAAGGCATACCAGCACAACACATTGCACAAGGAGGACGTGAGAGGGGGAAATCAGGTGACTTTGAAAAGATGGTAGTAGATTGGGCACGGATCTACTACCATCCGCACGAAAACTAAGCTGGCGAATATTTATTTGCATTACAAAAATTACACGAGCCCCTCTGAAAATTGTTGTCGAACTCCTGGGAATATTCTTTATGAGGGTGGGTGGCCCTGTTCAAATCTGTTGTAACAGTACATACAATGGACGGGTGTGACGGTAAACACAATGGACGGGTGTCACAATACATACAATGGATGGATGTCACGGTACAGATAAGGGATGGATGCTACGGTACACATAATGGACGGGTGTGACGGTAAACACAATGTACGGGTGTCACGGTCCACACAATGTATGGGTGTCACGGTACACACAATGGACGGGTGTCAGGGTACATAATATGGATAGGTGTCACGGTACGCATAAGAGATGGATGTTACGGTACACACAATGGAAGGGTGTCACGGTACACGCCAGTCGCCCACTATCTAGAGTTGGATGGAAATACATAAGTCGCCCACCGGACGGCGGTGGGAGTGGAGGCACACCAGTCGCCTACTGGACAGGGTGGGAGTGGGGGAACACCAGTCGCCCACCGCACCAGTTGCCCACCGTTCGGGAAGTTTGTCCTGGCGAGCGCCACAGCGCGCGGGTAGGCGCTGCCCCTCCTGAAGCAGTCGAGCGCCGGCTCCAGCTGGTCGATGCGCTGGTACATCTCGCCAGCCTTCTCAAACAGCTCGGCCGTGATGAGCGCCTGCGCGATGGCGTTGATGAGACCAACGTTACTGGCCAGGTCAGGCTGGCCGAGCGTCACCCTGCCGACGCCGGCGGCACAGGTCAGGGGCAGGTCTGCACCGTTCTGGGGTCAGGTCAGCAACATTTATGGGGCCAGGTCAACACAGTTCGGGGTCAGGTCAGCATTGATATGGTCAGTTCAGCACCGGCGGGGGCTTCGTGTTGTTTTCAGGATACCGTCATGATTTCTATATTGATATGAAGCGTAGCAGCACAGGATAGGATAGGATGTCGTCAAAAAACCTCGCACTTCCTGGTGCCGATAAAAACATGCAGGGAGCAACATACGGCTGGCAAGTTTGCTCCCACATTACATATTTTTATCGCTCTGTTCCTCTATTTTCACCTGATCATGAGGGGTAAAGTACTTGTTTTCCTTCATTCGTGAAGACCAATTGACACATAATAAATTTTGGAGTTGAAATTCACGGAACTATTTTTTTTCATGAGACTTCAATTTTGAACATTGGCGGTTCTCTGATGCTGTCATAAGTTACACGGAAACCTGTTTGTTCTAATTGGCACAGTTCTTTCGGAAGATGGTCCAGAACAAAGACTCACATTTAAACCAAAGAACTGCTCAACTCACAGTACACACTTGCTGAATGAAGGTGGGGAGATGTTCGTCTTCCGGTGGCAGCATCATAACCACGATGCATACGCGTGCTGTTTGAGTACCTGATAACTATAGAATCCCGGCAATTACCTGGCCGCCTTAGCTGGGAGTCCGCTGCGTAAATAGAGCTGTACGGCGTGTATGTAGTCTCCCTCCTGTTCCTTGAGCTCGCCCGCCTTCTCCTCCTGCCTCGTCTCCATCAGCCACTGGTGATAGCTGGCGCGCAGCTGAGGCAGGTCAGGGTGTCGCCTCGTCTCGGCCACGTTCAGAGCTGCAGGTCAGGTCAGGGCATCGCCCAATGTCGGCCACGGAGCTACAGTACCAGGCCATGTCCCAGAGTGTCGCCCAGTCTCGGCCACGTCCAGAGCTGCAGGTCGGGTCGGGTCAGGGCATCGCCCAATGTCGGCCACGGAGCTACAGTACCAGGCCATGTCCCAGAGTGTCGCCCAGTCTCGGCCACGTTCAGAGCTGCAGGTCGGGTCGGATCAGGGCATCGCCCAATGTCGGCCACAATCAGACCTACATTGCCAGGTCAGGTCATGGTATGGCATCGCCCAATGTTGGCCACAATCAAACTTACATTGACAGGTCGGGTCATGGTATGGCATCGCCCAATGTTGGCCACAATCAGACCTACATCGACAGGTCAGGTCATGGTATGGCATCGCCCAATGTTGGCCACAATCAGACCTACATCGCCAGGTCAGGTCATGGTATGGCATCGCCCAATGTTAGCCACAATCAGACCTACATTGACAGGTCAGGTCATGGTATGGCATCGCCCACTCTCCGTCGCGTTGAAAGCTGCAGGTCGGCCAGGCTAGCATGTTGTCTCGTCTCGGGCATGGTCAAAGCAACAGAACAAGATCAGATAAGGCCAGAAAGGTCAGCCACGCTAGATTACCAAGGGCCCATAGTTGGTAGCTAATGGATGGATATGTGACAACACCGATCCGTTCCATAAGCCAGTTCTTTCGTATCCTCACTGAAACCCACTCGGAACCCGCACCTGCCCTCCAATTGGCCAATGTTGACTTGCCATCGCACTTGGAGACCACCGTGGTTACGTCCTATGACCTCAGTACAGCCACAGTCAGCGCTACCGTGCCTTTACAGTCATGGTCGGTGACAATTACATCTGTTAGCTCCGCCGACGCAGGCAAGTGAGTGCAAAAAAGGCTGACAAACTGTTCACCGGACGTACAGATCTCGATGACATTCATAGGTTTCAGTTCGCCCATTTCCTGATGTTAAAAACGATCACATTGTCTTTCTGGACTGCTTTAGAGTATCACGACCAATAACCTATGCTAAAATGATCGCACTGCATGGACTCTGAACCCAACATCTTCTCAGGGAATGCCAATTCAACGGAAGAACTAGAACCCGAAGTTTAAAAACCAGCCATTGCTCCGACATTGCCACTCGGCTGGCGCGTGCCCAACTCGTCGCACCACGTGCCAGCCGGTCGTCCCCGCCGAGCGCTTCATGTCAGCACGTGGAGCGACTCGACATTCGCTTTTTCGTGACAGTTGGGACATCACAGGTGAGCGCGCCAACATCTGAACTAGGGTACAACATCGATTAGATTATCGGCACACATTTCGGATTGTATTACACTTGAATCAGATTGGATACAATTTCGACAAAGCTGTCGGATTTTGATTTTGTTTGGGATCGTTCCCGAGGCTATATTGCTGTCTTTCTTGCCATTCAATGAACCGAATTTTCCGAAAGCATTCACTTGGATCATCCTTCTGGCTGTGAATGGTTTTGAATTGGATGTGGAGCATACAGGGCCCAGTTGAGGAAGCCATAGGAAATCACACTCCAATTGACATTTTGGTGCCCACGCGCACGTTATTTAGAACTGTCTATATCTCGCATAATCCTATTTTCCCTTTAATTGAGACCGCCGTCCGTCCTCCGGTCTTCCTTTTCAGTGACCGTAGTCTTGGCTGGCTACGAAGCCCGACAGTAGATGTCAGCAGCGGCAACCACATGTTCGCATCGTTTGACTCACCGCAAATGAGAAAGCGTTCTATCACTGCCTATCGTGACATTCCTGCGGTTGAAGGGACCTTGAAATCAAGCAAATTCGCGGCGATGGTGGCCGGCACCCTCAAAGGCGCAGTAACTCGCTGCGCCAAAAGCCATGCAAGAGCGGCGTGCCAAGTTTCGACGTCCGCCTCACATGCAGCTGAAACTCTGGGCATGGTAGAGTTACCTGCGGTCATCCACGGGACACTTCGCGGCAAGACGTGTCGAGCTCTCGCTTGAGCTCTCGCTTGCTTGTGCTTGTAATATTTATGTCCCATGCACTAACCCTCACCATGCCGGCCGACAGACCCACCTTCGCCGGGCCGGGGGCCGGGGGGGGGGGGACTCATGAAAGCCCCCTATAACTTCCTATCTACGCAATCCAGGATGAAATGCAGAACACCGTTGGAAAGCTCCGGTCATGGAAAGCCCGACACATATATTATATGTACATTTTGACTAATAATGATGTCATATTACTAATATAATATAACTAATACACTAATAATGTCGCATTAGGTCAATATATGGAGACTAAATACAGTCCCAGGATTAAACAAAGGAGAAAAAGACAGCTTGTGTTCTTTCGAAATTGTTTTGCATGCATTAACACAGATGAATGCATCTATATCGATTATAAGAAAATGGCATTGACCAGTCAATATAGCCTAGACTCACATCACATCATATTTCTCCATTTTTTGTTATGCTAAGGTCGTTAAAGGTCATAATAGGTCAACCCAGTGACGTGACCATTACCTTGGGGAATTACCTGGAAAATACGAATGTATATATGCATCAGGTTCTTCCAACAGAACCATTCAATCAAAATATTTGTATCTGATTGACATAAACAAATGCAAGGTCAGGTCAGATCATGCCATATCGTCAGGTCAAGTAAATTCAGGTTTGAATATCTCCGGAACATCACTTTGGAAGCATAAAATTGCGTTCCAAGAAGAACTGATATGATACTGGAACATCTTTGTTGACCGTCCAGCTTCTGACTTCGTGACCTAAACATAAAGACATAAAAGATCAGTGCAACTATGAGCCACAAGGGCCCTTCTTGGTTGCACTCTGGACACTGAACGAGTTGCCCACCAAATCCGTCGATCAACCCTCCCTGGAATACCGAAAAGCAAGCCCTCTTTTCTTATGAGTGTCTATGCTGTTTTAAAAAATGTTCAGTGTGCTGCTATTGACAATGGTTTCTGACAGCTGGTTCCAATGTTCTACTACCCTGTTGGTGAAGAAAGGTCACGCCAGGGCAATGCAGAAATTGATAAACCGATCTCTTCAGTCTTCGCCTATGTGTGCACTGCTTAGGAAGTACCCAAAATAGAGGCCAAATCAGGTCAAATCAGATCAGCTTGCACGGGGTCAGGCCATCTCAGGTCACTCGTGTATCATCTAATCTCATGTGGCACGACCTAGGCAGCGCTGGAACCGAATTCAGGTATCATTTGGCGAGGAACAGCAACATTCTGCATACAAATGGCATTGAGTAGAATACACATCATGATTGACCTTACCCATGTCATTAACTTTGACACATAAATTAACCCAGTAGGCATATTTCTTGCTCTGTACCATTACTGGCATGAGAAACTACTCGCAAATGAATCATCCGCACTGAATCCTGTAAAAATATGCGGGAATTAACCTGACCTGAGATCAGTGACCTTGACATTAACAAATATTTCCCCACAGGAATTTCTTCGTCTTGATGAAAGGACAGCATGCTCTGAGTTTGGTGCCTATGTGTTGCAACTACTCTGATTGGCGGTATTTTGAATATTTTGGAACATCACTGTCTTTGACCCCTGCTCCAGGCCAATTACCCTTGATGAACTGGACTTGACATTTTAACAAAAATATGGAAACAGATGTATCAGCAACTGAAAATTTGGTGCATCTGCGTCTACTTATTCGGCCGACATCGCGGAGAAAACCTGTGGGGGAGACTGTAACGTTGTTTAAATTTAATATAGCTGTTCGGCCGTCTTTGGAATGTATCATGACTAGTAACGATTCGTCACCGTTGATAAGGCCCGCGCGTGGCACATAACTTGGTGTTGGGTGCTGAGATAGTCAGCCCAGGAATGCAGCATAGGACGCGTCATAACTGATTAGAGCCGTATGGAAGGCGTAGTTGGGTCGAGGTGTTCGACCGCAGGGTGCAGTGTCGGCGCTAGGTGCCGAGCCGCTCGGACGGAAACTTGCCACGTCAACATGACCCGTGCCGGTACCGCCCACGTCGCCGCCGGGTTGCCAGGCAGCCATCATGGCGGGGAGGAATGACCTTGGCCGGACGCCAATCCAGAGCCGACGGACGTACCCGCAGGCGCCATGGCCGACGTCACGGTTGACCAATGAGAGCACAGCGTGTGCCCCGGCGACGTGTCGTCATGAGCTGAGCTATGTTTATATATGTGACTGCGAGTTGGAAATAAACAGCGAGAGACGGCCACACGGACGGAGACAACGTGCACGCTTTTGCAATATCGTATGGAGTAGCGCCCGTACATCTCGAACTAAGGTGTTGGTAACAGAACCAAATTGGTTGCCAATATCCATAAGTCTTCGGCCCGGCGCTTACTCGTCGACAGTAATTTAATTATGAGTTGTCCGCTTCTCATACCGGGTTATCGCGGTAGACGACGGTCCAGCTAAGACTATCTCACGGCTAGGGAAAAGACTACCCTACAAGACTCCCGGGAGGCTACTCCCCCCCTCCGGTCGGGCGAAGGTTAATACACACTCATTTGGCTACTTGCCCCCATTCCCCCACTCTCATATTCCTTGTTCTTAGTCTGCCGTAAATACTCTCCCATATCGCATAATCTCAGTGCACCATAAATACTTTGCGACCTAAATCCAGTTCGGCTCTTATCTTTTTCCGCCACCAAGTAATTCATTCGCGATGGCCTTTTACATTTTACACACTTCCAGTAGGTTTTCTTTCCGTCGCCACATTTAACCCTCCACCAATTTTTCCACACGAATCGGTTTCACAGCCTTATGAAAGGGACCTCTATGCTACCCGCCATCGGCGCCCAGACTGCCGTTGAATCCCATCATAATTGTTTTCAGTTTGGCCATGAACGACATGGAGATATGACTTAAATAAAGTGTACATAATAAGCTTGACAAAATTTAGAACTGCAGGTTTTGAAACGTTTTGAGAAGTTGACATTTCGAATAAGTTCCAAAGTAGATTTTGTCTTCTAAATAGTATTTCGATGCGCCTTTTTCTTCCTTAAAAACACTTCATTTTCGAAATCACCCCCAAAAATGAACTACAGGGCCTCGAAAGTGGAGTCATCCGTGACGTCATAAGTACCCATTGTGGCGCCACTTTTCATCCAAATGCAAACACTGGTTGCGAACGTCATGGGGTATCTGACGTCTTTGAGAGCATGGGGAAGGGCGGGAATCTACCGTCCCCCGGCAGGGAAAGGACTGAAGCCCGGACCGGCATGGGTTATGACTGCCGCAATTGGACATCCCTACCAGATATTCTGTAATATGGTGACGAATGGGAACCATCACATCTACACAGTCAGCTATGACACAGTTCACGACACTTCAAACACTATTTCCCGTAAAAACCAAGACGAACCAGCATTTCGGCAGGGATTTCCTAATCAGTGAGCTTGGCTGACATCACTTGACATGTGACGAAAAGCTGGGTGACCATCATACGAGTGCATAACATACACATCACACGTTCATCCTCACCAAATCCGCTCCGGTGAGACGTTTTTCTCGGTAACCATTGTAGAAAGTGAGGTGCATGGTTTATCATGTATTCCGCTCACTCGATCGTTGATTGGTGCATGCACCAACCAACTGCCGTTTCTCTGCATCGGGGTCTCCCAACCAGGGAGATTCCTCCTTAACCCTCCTCGTCTCTCCGGTCAGATCCTCACACCCCGTCTCGGGGGGGGGGATAACCTCCAAACTATAATCTCCCTGGATATAATCTCCAAACTAAGCGCCGCACGAAAACGAAAGAGGTGTCATCGGAAAGCATTCGACGTGTAGGGCCAGACACCACCCCAATTTTTTACCCCCAAAGGTGACGTCACTAGGGGGCCTAGATTTTCACGACTTACATCATGTTTTTGGCTCTGGGGAGTTCATTTTGGGGGAGATTTGAAAAACCAAAAAATATTTGGAATCAGAAAAGGAAGACGAAATTGATCAGGGCCATACAAATTTGGGCCACCCAAAAATACAAATTTTATTTTTTGGAAATTTCAAAATTTTTAGTTTTCTTTAATTTGTCTTTTTCTAATGCGTAGAGCGGACAGAAAAAAACGGTGTTCGAAGTCAACTTCCTCTAATAAAAAATGCTTACTTTAGCCAGAATCTTCGATTTTAACTCTAATGGGAAAATATGCAGAACTAATAAGTAATAAAAAAACGGGGAAAAAATTACTCTGGTGCGTTTTGTTGTGTCCCTAAAGATAAGCAAACGTTGAAAGTTTCATTAAAATATCTTTATCCGTTAAAGCGTGATGACTGGTTGAACTTTCTTGGAGGTGACCTCACTTGACCTTCACTAACTCGTTGACCCTAGATGACCTGACCTCAAAATTCTGACACAACATGCAAAATTGATGTGGGAAAAGGTATGCCAAATTTCGGCGCGCTGACGCGCGCCGTTCTTTCACTGTCCGCGGAAAACCTTATGGGGGGGGAGTGCCTAACAACCCCCCGAGACGGCCCGGGCTAATGGGGAAGTCGGAGCTTTCAAAAGGAAAACTAGGCTTGATGAGATAAAGGAATATCGGTTCTTAATGTATCCTATATCCTGTTTGTCACGAAGCGTAAATTCACACAGTTTTCCCGAGGTAAAGGGGCAATTAGCCGGAAAAGGATGAGCCGCTGTTCCACACGGAACAACCAGTGCCAACCACATGTGATGATCTCCAAACCGCCTCACTCACCGTCCTCCCACTTGTTCATGTTCTGGTACATCCTGATGGCGCTGTCCACTTGGTTGTTGTCCAGGTAGATGGCCTCGGCCTCCTTGAACTGGCGATTGAAGACGGCCAGCCGCGCCTTCACCTCGTAGAAGTCCATGCCGTCGCCGTGACCTGGCAGGGACACACAAGACACAAGTCATATATGTGTGTACACAGGAAGGTGCTGCCGCCAGGCAGACAATCAAGATACGTCGTGCAGTGCCTTCACAATTATTGTACCGCGTAGATCTTCGGCATGCTTGCTATGCGGCACAGTATCATCCAGATAACTGCCATGCGGCACAGTATCCTTAGCAAACGTGCCGTGAGGCGCGGATCTTCACGGACTTGTATTCAAAGCCCGGTTCACATCAGCCCGTTTCATGACGGCCAATAAGCACCGGGATGCAATAGGCGGTTTCACGCGTGCACTGGCGGGAAGTAACCGTCATGACATCCCAATAGCGGGGTCAGACCATAATAATTACGTTGATCCGAAAGCTTATAACGCGGAGATTGAACCAATTTATTATAAGAATAAACAGAGTAGGTTCAGTTACCTAATACGACAAGCTCCTGGACTAGTAACAGCTTGTTTATGCACAAACCCTGAAAATGTACACCTACATCCGCGCCTGGAACGTCATCTAGTCGGAAATCTGGAAGTCAGACCAAGCGAGCCTGACTTCGGAAGTAAACTCGATGACAACAGCTGTTTGTCGAATTCAGCGGTATTCAAATGCCAAATGTTCCGAGCACTCGACCACTCTGATCAATATCGACAGCCAGCTTCAACTGCGGTAAGTGATTGGCCCTTTATGACAGCTATGACGAATTGCAATCCACGTTTGACAAAAATGACGTCATCATTTGTGATCTGATTGCATCATTTACGGCTGAAATATGTCAGGCAAGCGAACAAACAAGTTTGTCTCAGATGCGCATATTTTGGACGTGTTTCGGTCTTTGGTGTGCTGAAAACAATTCATTCATTGTTATTTCTTGCGAATATGATATTCAAAGAAAAGGATCAGTTGCCCCCCCCCCCGTAGGGGTTATTTAGGTAGGAGTACAGCGACATTTAAAAACGGAGCCTCGTATGGTGCGTCACAGTGGACGCCATTACAACTGTAAACAACTCGCTTGTAAAGTGGAGAAAATCTAATATTTTCGGGACCGTCAAGATGGAATCGTAGCATCTGGTAATGATGTATTTCCATATTTATTCATAATACAGGTACTTCACAGGCATTAAATAAAACGTAAAATAAAAACTATTCATCCGCGGGATACACTTCCTCCCCAATATTGTATATTTGCTGGTAATACAAATTTGTTCTATCCAACAACTCCTACCTCCCGGCCATGGTGCAAAATGCGGCGAGATTGGCTAGTTGTTTCTGTGAATCGAGTGCTTTTTCTAAACAGTGCCGCAATTTTAATATATTGGCTGAGTTTTATATTGAATTTATTACTTCATAGTTAAAACTTCTGGAACATTTCATATCTGCAGAAAAAGAACATATATTTCAATGATATGCCCTTCATACTAGACGAAGTCATCGACATTGCATCCCGGCGCTTATTGGCCGTCGTGAAACGGGCTATTGGTCCAATCTCCGGTTGGACAAATTTATATATCATAAATTGGTCCAATCTCCGGTTTAAAAGTTTTCAGATCAACGTAATTATTATGGCCTGACCCCGCCAATGGGATGTCATGACCATTACTTCCCGCTAGTGCACGCGTGAAACCGCCTATCGTCACCAGACCGGAAGAAGTCCGTTCCAGGGGGGGGAGGGGTTCACGCGTGCCGGATCATAAAGGTGGTTTGCGCCGTAGGTAAAACGAGTAGGTTACATGCCTGTCTTTAAAGGGGGTATTTTCAAACAAAACGCAGGCAAGTATACATTTACGTTAAGGGAGTTTTACGTTATAGTTTGTATGGTGTTTTAGGTGCTGAAGGCGGGGTCTGGGTGGGGGACATCTCCCTGATGGCTAAATGGTCTTAGTTTTACTTTACTCCCCCGCAAGACAATTTGTAGTTGGGGTGGAGGGAGAGGGTATTTTGAGAGTGATGAGAAGTTGATTTTTCTAGGGTACCGACTTTAGCCTACTTTTCTCGAAGAACAGAGGTATCTTTAGCGTGCGAACAAGGAGGTAATTGTCCACACCGCCTATCACACCGGCCGCCGTGTGTTAGTTGTTAGTAGCGTGTTGGTCTAAGCATGTCATGCAGAGCTGTCAGTTGAGTTAGTTCGGTGCTTTGTAATTCGGCTCATCTACGTCCGCTGTACCTCTGGGTAGTCGTCTTACGTTATGAGTTGTAAGGTAAATCTGCATAATTACGTCCGATGGCTCCTCTGGGTAGTCGCTTTACGTTATGCTATTTTCGACTCTTTTTGTTTTCCTAAAGCAAGTCGGCTCATCTATGGGTGCAGCCACGGTTTTGAAATTGGGGTGGGGGGGGGACAAACCATGGACCAGGTATGTTTAGGCAAGATGGAGGGTAAGACCCCCCCTCCAAAAACAAAATCATCGGATTTCAACCACTTCACTTTCAAGGTCTGGTTTCAGATTTACCATTGTTAAAAATGATATTTTGGGGGACAAAAAGTTCCCCCAAAATTAGCAAGGTTCACTCCTAATCTCCGCCTATGAAACCTAGCTATATGTTGTATGTGCTGGACCCGATTTCACAATCACCATAGAGCAATGCTATAATCAGTTTAAACGTTGCTCCGTTGTAGCAGAAGATAAAATATTGGACGATGGCTTTGTTGCCGTAAATATGTACATACACCATTGGCGTACCGAAGGTGGGGGGCATTAGGGACAGTTGCTCCTCCTGAAAGGTTGGGGGCCCCAAGAACCGCGCTGGGGTCGGGAAAAAATTGCGCAAGGCTACATACAAATCACGCTGGGTCCCCAAAAATCGCACCGTAGCCCATACAAATCACATTTGGGGCCAAAAAGTCGCGCAGGGTACCATACAATGATGCTGAGGGCCACAAAAATAGCACCGGGGCACATAAAATCACATTGAGGGCCCCAAAAAGTCGCGCAGGGGCCTGAAATGATGCTGGGACCCCAAAATTCGCACCAAGGCCACTGCAAATCAGATTGGAGGCCCCAAAAAGTGAGACTGGCCCCTTGAAAATACAGCTGGGGTCCAAAAATTCGCGTCGGGGCCCAAAAAATAACGCTGGGACTTCAAAAGGTCGGGCCGTGGCCACCGGAAATCACGCTGGGGCCAAAGAAGTCTTGCCGGGACCCCTGAAAATGACGCTGGGGCCGAAAAGACGGGACAGGTCCCTGAAAATCGCGCTGGCCCCCCAAAAGTCGGACTGGGCCCCTGAAAATCAAGCAAGAGGCCTCAAAAGTTCGCATCTGAGCCCTGGAAAATAACGCCGGTGGCCAAAAAAAAGGTCGTGCCGGTGTCCTTGAAAATCACGATGGTCCCAAAGACGGACTGGACCCGTGAAAATCACGTTGGGGGCCAAAAATATCAGGCTGGGACCCCTGAAAATCACGCAGTGGCTCCCCAAAACGTCGGACAAGTGTCCCTGAAAATCACGCTAGACACCGACGAATCGACACTAAAAAATCACAAATGGACTCCATCGAATCGACCTGAGCACCGAAATATTCAGAACAGGTCCCGAAAGAAAGTTCTCCGAAGGGCCTTTGCATTCTGAAGGGTGCCATCAGCTGAAAAAACCCTTGAGCAACCTCAGTGGCTTACAGAAGGGGAAAATGCCCCTCCCTCCTGAACGGATGGGCTCCCAAGAATCGTGCCGGGTCCCCAAAAACCGCCCTGGAGCCCCGTAAATTCGCATTGGGGGCCCTAAACAAATGCAACGGCACCAAAAAGAAATCGCGCCGGGCCAGAAAATTTGCGCTGGGGTCCGTGAAAATCTCGCTGGGTCCCAGCAAGGTACAACGCTCCCAGCGAACTCGCGCCGAGCCCCCAAAATATCGCGCCTGGGACCCAAAATTCTCGTCGGTAGTCCCAAAAATCTGGTCGGGCCATCAAAAATTCCCCTCGTGGATCCCGAAAATATGGGCGTCAATGGCTTCAAATAAGCACGGCTTGGCCCCAAAAATCGTATCGGAACCCGACAAATGTCAAGAAAATAAGGAAAATAAGGAATGATAATAATGGTAATAATGATTCCCCAGAAAATAAGGAATGATTCCGAAAAATAAATGTCCGAGCCAGGAAAATCGCTCCGGAGCACTAAACATACCACTAGATGCCTTCAAAAATCGCGTACAGCTCCGAAAAAAGGTATCGGAGCTCGAAATATCGAGGCGGGACACAACAATATGGTGCCGATGGCCCCAAAAATGAGGCCGGAACTCGGACTTTAAAAAAAGTCTGGAGCCACCAAAAACGCGTCGCCCCCCCCCCCCCCAAAAAAAAACTGGCGTCGGGTCCGCCCGGAAACACACACCTGACGCCGAAAAGTCGCACAGGGACCCCGAAGAATTATACCGCAGCCTCCAAAATCGTGTTGGGTGTTTCACAAATGTGCTCCAAATAAGCACAGCAGAAACCGAAGAACACAACGGGAGGCAGAAAATGCATTGGCCCTACAAAGCGCACCCAGTCTCGCAAAAAGTGGCAACGCCTTAAAACCTACGTTGCAGCTCTAAATACACACTGGAAGCTCTAAGAAAACATAACAGAGGCCCTCAAAGCACACCAGAGCCATGAGACCGAATGGAGACCTCAAAAACCGACTGGGTCCATCAAAAAGCGACGTGGTCCTGAAAAGTGAACAAAAAGACCGGGCACGAAATAAACACATTGGGGTCCTCGAAAACGCGCCGCTTCCTCAAAAATACCGTCGGTGCACAACAAAAAAGCAACGTTTTGTTGCTTTAAAAAAAAAAAAATCGGGTTTCAAAAATGTGTTCGGCCCCTACAAAAAAAATGTCTGGAGCCCTAAAATATAACCGTAGACGAAGAAAAACGCAACGTTTCTGAAAAATTACACCTAGCTAGGGCCTCGGTTCGGAAGCCAATCTGGGAGCGTATTTAAGCAAAGAGAAGAGGTGCATCAAGTCTTAGCGTGTATCCGGGTTTATTAACCACCTGAAGCCACCAAATATGGCACAAGAATATTATGTGGTAGCAATTAGCAAAACGTAGGAGGCGTAGCAGAAACCGGCCTTCGATCTTGTGGTTTGACGTTTGCATTGCCTCGAAAAGCGCAATTTTCCACCCAAGCGAAAACAAGATGGTCAAGGTTCATACTATTCAAGAATGGCCTGGAAGCATACATTTTTAACGTTTGCTGATTTACTACTCGGAGAGTTTGTGACGACAGATATCCTCTGAAGCCCGATGATTGGCTAGATTGGCTTCTAGTATTTTTGGTGATTCTTTTGCATAGTTATTTTCACTTTATAAATGATGAAGCAGAATTTTGCGGCGATCATGGTTAGGTAGCTGAGGCTTGCGTGGGGGGGGGGGACACGAAATAAAGTAAGGGGGACAAATCGCCACTTTTCAGAAATTTGCGTGTGTGGGGGGGGGACATGTCCCCCAGCCCCCAGTGGTTACACCCATGGGCTCATCTACGTCCGACGGCACCGCTAGGTAACCATTTATTTATAATTGGAAAGCAAATCGGCCCATGTACGTCCGACGCCATTCGGGATAGCTATTTACGTGTTTCCTACGAGTGTTTCGCGGGCATGCATTGTGTGTTGAAGTGAGTATTGGTGGTGTGGTGTTTACAGTGCTCCTGCTAGCTTTGTGGTGTACAGATATTCAAATAGCAAATGAAGGAGTCCAGGGTGCTTGTCACCAAGAGGCGATAGAAGCGACAGGATGATGCCCCCTTTGGCAGAATGTCTTAAGTGGTTGTCTTTGAGAGTTAAAGCTACTACAGTTTAGCAGGATGTGGCTTATGCTTCATGTGGTGTAGCAGGCGACGGAGTGAGGTGTTGTATATTGGTCACCCTCTAGTTGAGGTTGTGTTAGTTTTGTGCAACCAGTTCTACGTCTAGTGAGGATGACCTCTTTTTGTCCGTGAGATTGATTTGATGTGTTCCAGACAGTTGATGACAGACAAGGTCAGACAAGACCATCTGGTAGGCTGCTGCCAAGCAGGGGTAATCACAGGATATCTGGCAGTTCTGCTATCAGACCGGGGAGTGTAAAGAACATCAGGTAGTCCACTGTCAAATACAGGATTGCATGGTGTATTGAAATTCGCCATGAACCGTCATTCACATTGGTTTAACTCGCAAACTTCATCGACAATAGGATGCATATAATGGTAGTTTTTCCTTGTGTCTAGGGTTAATTGCATAACAGACTGCACGATAGCTAGTCACGACATTTGGAATCGTATCATTAGCTGATGTGGGTGTCACTGTCATTAATAGTGATCATGTGTATGAGAGTTCTGAAGCTACAAACACAACACTGCTTCGGCACTACTGCCAAACTGTCCAGACACGCATCCACAAGCACTGCTTCGGCACTACTGCCCAACTGTCCAGACACGCATCCACAAGCATGATGTTAAAAGGTGATGGGAAAGGATTCCGATTTAGTATCCAGTAAGTAGTACGTATCACCCATTCCCATGAAAAAGTATTGCTGACGTAATTGCAAAAATGATGAATGGCAGTCATGTATATTAGCAACCGTGAGATCAACAGCGATCAAGCATCCGAGACATGGCTTCATTCATTCATTCACTTAACTCCACGACACGACAACTGGACTGAATCCTACGCGAGTGGTCCACCGCGTGTTTCTGAACACGCCAGAGGTGTTCTCCCCATCCACATTACTGCCACAAGTGGCATTTGACAGCACTGACTACATCATTCCAACACGAACATGAAAGGCAGCCGCCAGCATACCGTCGGGGCCGAGTTCTCTTCCAGATTAAGTGCACGTAGCCAACGTAGGCCACGTGTTTGGAATACAACTTGTTGCATACTGAAATTCAAAATGAATGCAATTACAACAATGAAAAATGTACAAAGGCTCTGACTTCTCCGTATCTTATCGATGTAAGTAGCCAATGCATCCAATAAAACATATAAATGTTCATATTTTACCAGTATGGTTTTTTAACCGGCATTTAGCTTAATGAACAGCATGATTTTCTCTAACCGAAATTTCTCGGTGGGGGGTGATGGAGATGCCAATCAAGGACCAATTCATTTGGATCATCAGGGATCTGTCTCGAGTCTTATGAAGGTACTGATTCAAAGCCGCTTCCAGAATTCGTGTCTGGATAGGTGAGGTGCTGATTCAGAGGTGTCATCAGGGAGGTTGTATGGGTGGTGAGGTGCTGATTCAGAGGTAACATCAGGGAGGTTGTATAGGTGGTGAGGTGCTGATTCAGAGGTAACATCAGGGAGGTTGTATAGGTGGTGAGGTGCTGATTCAGAGGTATCATCAGTGAGGTTGTATGGGTGGTGAGGTGCTGATTCAGAGGTGTCATTAGGGAGGTTGTATAGGTGGTGAGGTGCTGATTCAGAGGTATCATCAGTGAGGGATGGGTGTGAGGTGCTGATTAGAGGTGTCATAGGAGGTTGTAAGGAGGTGCTGATTCAGAGGTATCATCAGTGAGGTTGTATAGATGGTGAGGTGCTGACTCAGAGGTATCATCAGTGAGGCTGTATGGGTGGTGAGGTGCTGATTCAGAGGTGTCATTAGGGAGGTTGTATAGGTGGTGAGGTGCTGATTCATAGGTATCATTAGGGATGTTGTATGGGTGGTGAGGTGCTGATTCAGAGGTTCATTGGATTTGATGGGTGGTGGGTAGGGTTTCATATTAGGATTGTATGTGGTGGTAGTGTGAGTGTGATTCAAGGTATCATTAGGGTGTTGTATAGGTGGTAGGTGCTGATTCAGAGGTGTCATTAGGGATGTTGTATGGGTGGTGAGGTGCTGATTCAGAGGTATCATTAGGGATGTTGTATGGGTGGTGAGGTGCTGATTCAGAGGTATCGTCAGTGAGGTTGTATAGATGGTGAGGTGCTGATTCAGAGGTATCATTAGGGATGTTGTATGGGTGGTGAGGTGCTGATTCAGAGGTGTCATTAGGGAGGTTGTATAGGTGGTGAGGTGCTGATTCAGAGGTATCATTAGGGAGGTTGTATAGGTGGTGAGGTGCTGATTCAGAGGTGTCATTAGGGAGGTTGTATAGGTGGTGAGGTGCTGATTCAGAGGTATCATTAGGGAGGTTGTATGGGTGGTGAGGTGCTGATTCAGAGGTATCATCAGTGAGGTTGTATAGATGGTGAGGTGCTGATTCAGAGGTGTCATAGGTGTTGTATGGGTGGTGAGGTGCTGATTCAGAGGTGTCATTAGGGATGTTGTATGGGTGGTGAGGTGCTGATTCAGAGGTGTCATTGGAGGTTGTATAGGTGGTGAGGTGCTGATTCATAGGTATCATTAGGGATGTTGTATGGGTGGTGAGGTGCTGATTCAGAGGTGTCATTAGGGAGGTTGTATAGGTGGTAGGTGCTGATTCTGGTATCATTAGGGATGTTGTAAGGTGGTGAGGTGCTGATTAGATGTCATTAGGGATGTTGTATGGGTGGTGGGTGCTGATTCAGAGGTATCATTAGGGATGTTGTATGGGTGGTGGGTGCTGATTCAGAGGTATCATTAGGGATGTTGTATAGGTGGTGAGGTGCTGATTCAGAGGTATCATCAGGGAGGTTGTATAGGTGGTGAGGTGCTGATTCAGAGTTATCATCAGGAGATTGTGCTAAAGTAGGGGGCGAGGGTGGAAGTGGTAGATCGAGGGCAACTCCCGATGATCCAGGGGCATCTCCAGGGCTTTGTTTGCCGAACACGAGGGACCGACTTGAAGGGCAACACTGCAATATGTCTAGAGGTAGTGGTGGCAGTGCGATCAGGGCCGCTTTCAATATTTTGTGGTACGAAGGATGAGATATCGGTTCACCAGGGGTTCTCTAGAGGGGATGTTGGAGGTTCTTCCACACACTGTGTTAGATTAATGGAAGGCGCCAGACTAGATATCTTCTAATTTACTCCTAAAAAATGACCCCGTTGATTGAGGGGTAAAGTGTATTGGAAGCCATATACCACTCAAGAGGAACTATTCATTTTGTTGTACTTATTTGTACATACCCCGCGCCGCCGCTGTTATAGTCTCACGGGGAACAGTTATTGGGAAGCTAACGTCCATTTGTCGACCGCTCATTTTGCATTGCAAAAAAGCGCAGGTGTGGTGAAAAAATCCCCCACCCTACTGTGCGCGGGTTAACAACGCCTGGACCATTACCACTGGGAAAACTGAAACATTAGTTTTTTTGTAGCATACTACCTTTCCAGCACTTACCCATTTTGACTGCCACCTGCTCCGCCAGCATGATGATCTCTCTCAGATATTTCGCCTTAGAGACGTCTCCCATAGCAGCAAAACACCGCTCGGCTGAAACACAGACACCAGAGGTGCTCCAATACAGGGAGCACACACACGCAGTCCTCTGTCGCTGCGTGACGGCTAACCTCGGAGTCACAGATCTGACCTTTAAGACCGGCAGCTGCATGCAACTGGTTGACGCGGAGGACGTGACGCTGGAGCCGCCGTACACCCAGGCACTGACGCTGGAGCAGCTGCAAGAGTAGGCGACGCCGCCTCGCACGAGTGTGCCCTGTCACAGCCAATCAACGGGGAGAGGGAGGGAAAGAGAGAGGAATAGAGATAAAGGGAGAGGGAGGGAGAGAGAGGGAGAGGGAGGGAGAGAGAGAGGGAGAGGTGGAGGGAGAGAGGTAGAGAGAGAGAGGGGAGGGAGAGGGTGAGGGTGAGGGAGGAGAAGGGGAGGGGAAGGAGAGGTGAGGAAGACGGAGAGCGGGAGGCAAATAGCAGAGATATTAATGGTTGGGTTGCAATAAACCGTAAATTAAAGGTCCGAATTTGGATTGCTTTGCTAAAAACGTCGAATAATCGCAAATGCGTCGATAATGATAGTTACTACTTTCTGCTACATTATGTCTACGCTCCACACAAGCTTGCATCAGTATCTCATCGCCTGCCTCCATAAACTCGACCCATCATTGCAGAATGCTCTGTCCACTGCGACGCGATAGTAATGCCACTTATGACCCAGCTTATGGACTACCGAGAGACAACACCGAGCTTCATATATCCCAGTGTTGTGGAAAACAACTATGGAGATATGGACACCAAAACTGGTACGTATATGCAGCACCAATGGGTGTTCAGCACATATCAGATGGGTGTTCATGAAGGAACGCCCCCTCGATGGAAGCGATAGTGCGAAAGGTGGAAAATTTCGTAACACCTGATAACTTGAAGGCAGGTGGGCTAGCAAATTTAAAAAAAATTGAACCGAAATAGCATATTTCAACTCAACGTGAAAAACGGAGAATGATGTCCAGAAATCAAAGATCTGAAACAAAAATTCAAAAATGGGTCACTCCGACGCACATGTGCTGTTAACTGGACTGATGTACACGCCTACACGTGTTGTTGACTGGTACAGACTCACATGTGCTGTTAACTGGACTGATGTACACGCCTACACGTGTTGTTGACTGGTACAGACTCACATGTGCTGTCGACTGGTCTGGGGCATAAACCCACATCAAGTTTCTCCCACCGTCACCTGACCTACGTGTAGCTGTCCGCTGCTCTGGTGACACCACAGATCTATGTGCAACTGTTGACCTCCGCCGGACATTTGGGCCAGTGTCGACCACATGGCCTAGGTGTAGCTGTCCGCTGCTCTGGTGACACCACAGACCTATGTGCAACTGTTGACCTTCGACGGACATTCGGGCCAGTGTCGACCACATGGCCTAGGTGTAGCTGTCCGCTGCTCTGGTGACACCACAGACCTATGTGCAACTGTTGACCTTCGACGGACATTCGGGCCAGTGTCGACCACATGGCCTAGGTGTAGCTGTCCGCTGCTCTGGTGACACCACAGACCTATGTGCAACTGTTGACCTTCGACGGACATTCGGGCCAGTGTCGACCACATTGCCTCCGCCTCGGGAGTCAGCTCGAGCGACTCGAGGAAGTTCATGGCGCGCAGCAGGTCGCCGTCGTCGATGGCCGTGCCGAACTCGATCAGACCCTCATCCAGCGTGTACGAGTACTCCTGACGACTGTCTTGCACTATGACCTGTGAGTACACGGTACTGGTCAAGTGGAGTCTGTCCTGCACTATGACCTGTGAGCACACGGTGCTGGTCAAGTGGAGTTTGTCCTGCACTATGAACTGTGAATACACGGTGCTGGTCAAGTGGAGTCTGTCCTGCACTGCTACCTCCGGTACACAGTACCGAGTAATTTGGGCAATTCTGCACCTGCCGGTATATTTAGCAATGCATATAATCCAAAGTACATATAACAGTAATGAGCAACATGAGTCTACTTCAGGGTGGAGTACGTACATGTGCAGACGGCTCAATGCGCTAGATCATTGTACAAAGTGATTTTATAAGGGAAGACGCTGCCTTTGTTGGCATTATCAAACATTCTGCTACATTTGTTTGCTTAAAGTGGCGACAATTTGCCATTCCAGAGGCTACGATGTTCCTCCGGGACACAAAGCTGGCCTATACAACTGAAAACTTGGCCTCTCCCCGCCACTCGGCCAGGTCCGACTACCCACGCACTGTCAGTGCATGACGTGCCCATCCGTCCACCTTGCCTCCGTTTTGTTGTCGCTGCGGTCTATGTCGACAATGTCGCCCTTGATGGGGAACATGGTGACGCGCTCCGGCACGTCTATATTGTACCAGATGCAGAGGTTTGACTGGCTCTGCGCCACGACCACGTCACTGCCCGGCACCCACTGTGGAGGGGTCACAGCCACGTCACTGCCCGGCACCCACTTGGGGGGTAGCACGTCACTGCCCGGCACCCACTGTGGAGGGGTCACAGCCACGTCACTGCCCGGCACCCACTGTGGAGGGGTCACAGCCACGTCACTGCCCGGCACCCACTGTGGAGGGGTCACAGCCACGTCACTGCCCGGCACCCACTGTGGAGGGGTCACAGCCACGTCACTGCCCGGCACCCACTGTGGAGGGGTCACAGCCACGTCACTGCCCGGCACCCACTGTGGAGGGGTCACAGCCACGTCACTGCCCGACACCCTGGGGGGGTCACAGCCACGTCACTGCCCGACACCCACTGTGGAGGGGTCACAGCCACATCACTGCCCGGCACCCACTGTGGATGGGTCACAGCCACGTCACTGCCCGGCACTCACTGTGGAGGGGTCACAGCCACGTCACTGCCCGGCACCCACTGTGGAGGGGTCACAGCCACGTCACTGCCCGGCACCCACTGTGGAGGGGTCACAGCCACATCACTGCCCGGCACCCACTGTGGAGGGGTCACAGCCACATCACTGCCCGACACCCACTGTGGAGGGGTCACAGCCACGTCACCCACTGTGGAGGGGTCACAGCCACGTCACTGCCCGGCACCCACTGTGGAGGGGTCACAGCCACGTCACTGCCCGGCACCCACTGTGGAGGGGTCACAGCCACGTCACTGCCCGACACCCACTGTGGAGGGGTCACAGCCACATCACTGCCCGGCACCCACTGTGGAGGATCACAGCCACATCACTGCCCGACACCCACTGTGGAGGGGTCACAGCCACGTCACTGCCCGACACCCACTGTGGAGGGGTCACAGCCACGTCACTGCCCGGCACCCACTGTGGAGGGGTCACAGCCACGTCACTGCCCGGCACCCACTGTGGAGGGTCACAGCCACATCACTGCCCGACACCCACTGTGGAGGGGTCACAGCCACGTCACTGCCCGACACCCACTGTGGAGGGTCACAGCCACATCACTGCCCGGCACCCACTGTGGAGGGGTCACAGCCACGTCACTGCCCGGCACTCACTGTGGAGGGGTCACAGCCACGTCACTGCCCGGCACCCACTGTGGAGGGGTCACAGCCACATCACTGCCCGGCACCCACTGTGGAGGGGTCACAGCCACGTCACTGCCCGACACCCACTGTGGAGGGGTCACAGCCACGTCACTGCCCGGCACCCACTGTGGAGGGGTCACAGCCGCGTCACTGCCCGGCACCCACTGTGGAGGGGTCACAGCCGCGTCACTGCCCGGCACCCCTGTGGAGGGGTCACAGCCACGTCACTGCCCGGCACCCACTGTGGAGGGGTCACAGCCACGTTACAACCTGGCACCGCTGTGGAGGGGTCACAGCCACGTCACTGCTCGGCATCCACTGTGGGGATCACACTTCACGTCACTGCTCCGCACCGCCGTGGCAGTCACAGCCGCGTCACTGCCCAGCACCGCTGTGGTAGTAAGGTGATTAACATATTACAACCATGTCATATGAACAATATCGGCGGAAAAATAAACAAAAGTGGGCGCGAGCCATAGCGAAAACGTTAGACTAGGGCTACTCAACGAATACAGATTCAATTTATGGGGGCGTCCTGGGTCCTGAGATGGGCACACGAAGGTTCTTTCGGCCTGGAGAAACACAAAAAGATCATGCTAGACTAGAGAATGGCACATACAATCTTACCGGACAAATTTTGTAGGTTCGAATAGTTTAAATTTACACACGATGATTACTGTTTTAACCATAATTTTACCCGATATTTTGGGATGCCATCTGAAGAGTGCTACAGCTGCGAAGGTCTGGCAACGCCACTGCCTCATACGTCGGGAATCCGCAACAGTAGATGCGATTTTGCAGATGTGACCAACATGGGTCAACTGGCAACACTACGATGCTTGACGCATGTCGCTCAAGGGTTCGGCAATGATGGACCGGAGGCATGACACCACCATCAATTTTGCGACACTAGCCAAAATTTCCGCTCACGTCAACAATCCGGGCAGCAGCCGTTGCCTGCAGAGTAGGTAGGGATTATTTTTAATGCGAGTAAGAGTACGATCATCTGGATCTCCCACTTTGGACTTGGGAGGATGTAGGAAACCTCAATCTAGGACTCATGTAACCCTTGGTGTACGAACTCAACTTCTTTTAGCAGATGGTCCGTCAAACTACATGGTACTGTTGTTTCATTTTAGTTATAATTTGAGTACTGTTAACAAAAAATATCTTGACATTCAGGTACCGACATATATATGCTATATGACCATACCAGTGGGGGAGGGGAAGGGGGGGGGGGTGCACGAGGCCTATTTTTGGTCTGGTTGTGAAAGGTGAGATTGCGGGCTAAGACGTTGCCGCGGCGGCTGCTGGTGACCACTTGCCTGCACGAAGGTGCAGTAATTGAGGATGCAGCTGGTCTGCTTGGTCTCGATGTCGACCAGCTGGAGTCGCTGTCGTTTGTCGCGGAACAGCAGCTTGTGGCCGGTCTCGCTGAGCTCCAGCCAGTCGATCTTGGTGTCGTGCGATATGACGCCCAGGTTGACGCCGAACACGAGGTCGACTGGGACAGAGCGGCAGGTGAGCTGCCGAGGTAAGCCGACACCTCCGGAGTACCAGGCACGTCAGCCGATACTTCAACACGGTGCAGGTGAGCTCCCGATGTGAGCCGACACCTCCGGGGTACCGGACACGTCAGTCGATAACTCAACACGGTGCAGGTGAGATGCCGAGGTGAACCAACACCTTCAGAGTACCGGGACCGTCCGGTGAGATCGCAACAGTGCTTAAATACGTTACGTATTTGAGCACTGAGTTTTTCGTTACGTGTGGGATGTCAACGCGAGTACAGTACAGTAGGAAGTCGACATTCGCAATGGAAGCTGTCATTTAAAATACCTTTTACGTCCTTCCAACTCAATTTTGATGCAATAGCGTACTTGTACGTGCACGTTTTCGTTTGTTTTGAGATATCTAATTTATGGATATTTTCAGATATCTAATTTAGGGATATTTTCAGATATATAATTTAGATATCTTATTGATGACAACAATAGAAATGCAAGTGGTATAGACTGGTATTGTATAAGATACCATATCCTGAGTAATCCATTTACCTGGAATTGTGCCGAGATGTTCGTGTATCACAATCCGTACTGGTGTGCGTAAGCACGATATTTATACACGAAATACTATTAACCCTCACCAGGCTGGGGGCTCCCGAGCGCCACTCAGGTTTGTCCGCGATAGCGGCCGAACGAGTAGGCGCAGATACAGAATTTTTAGTAGCTTATTATACATCTGCTTTGTATATTTTTTTTTTAACGGGCACACCAGGTCATTATAGGTCATTGACCTGGAACTGGTCAAATGGATCCATGTTCCCAAATCTTCAAAGTGCCGCCAATCTGAGTAGTTGCAATATATATGCATCAAACTCAGAGCATGCCGTTCTTTCATCAAGACGAACAATCCCCTATCTGAAAATATTAAGTAATGTCGAGGTTGCTGACCTGAGGTCAAGTCAATTTCCGCGTATTTTTACCGTATCCAGTGGGGAAAATTCAATTTGGGGACAATTTTTTAACGCTGAAAATGATAAAGAGCATGACATAAGCAATCTGCAAAAATGTATGTGCCAAAGGTCAATGACATCAGGTCAGGTCAACTATCATGTACATTTTACACAAAGCCATCTTGTACAGAATGTTGCTATTCCTCGCCAAATGATGTCTAAATTCGGTTTCCGCCCCGCCTAAATCGTGTGACATGCATTGGATGGTCAACGAATGACCCGAGATCACCTACCTTCGTGCAGCTGACCTGATTGGATCTTTCTTTGGAATTATTTCCCAAACAGTGCACACTTAAGCGAAGGCTGAAGAGATCGGTTTATCAATTTGTGCATTGTCCCAGTGTGACCTGAGGTAAGGTCACGAGGTCATTGGTTATTGGGTTTTTTTACGACACGTCGACCGTTGAGTCATGTAGCGTCGCCAATCTCTCACGCCGATTGGTCGCGGGCGAAGAGTAGCGACAGGTGAGACTCGAACCCACAACCTTTCGATTGTGGGACGAGCATCTTACCCCTAGACCACTCGTCCCCAATATCACGAGGTCAGAAACTGGACAGTTTACAAGATGTTTCAGTATATCAGCAACATCTTGATCGAATGGTTCTGTTGGAAGGGCCCGAGACATATATTGTCATAATTTCCAGTTCATTCTCCAAGATAAAAGGCATGTCACTGGTTTGACCTATTATGACCCTTAGCGACTCAGCAATGCAGAAAATGGAGATATAAGATGTGATATGTGCTCTAGGTTATTTTGGAGTGCCCATGACATTTTCTAACGACTGCCCCTTTGTTTCTAATATGCATAGATCGGAAGCTGGTCTCCAAACCTGATTCTGAACCACCTGACCTATCCCGACTTGATCCTTTTTCACTATGATCAATATAAGTTCGTTCATCTATGTTAATTTTTGGCAAACAATGTCGAACGAAAAAAGCTCCGCATTTTTAGAAACAATTTCCAGGGATTAAGTCTGGATATGTATATTGACCAATGACCTCTACCGACCTCATTATCAGTCAAAATGCAAATATGAGGTATGCTTCGGACTCCCCATGACCAGAGCTTTCAAACGGTACTTTGCATGTTATCCTAGCATACGTAGATGGAAGTTAGAGGGGGTGTTCAAGAGCCCTCCCCCCTCGACGCGACGAAGGTGGTTTTACCGGCTGGCCAGGCGAGGGTTAAGCATGAGGCATGAAGGTTTCATAAGCACTAATCAAAAAGCACGATGTCGATACTTCTTTGGGAGGGATGTCGATTCGGTGTTCAGGAAGCGGTATATTCTATCCAATTTCACAAATAATTTACCACTGTCTCAACACTACCTCGGATCAGAGCAGCGAGGCCGTGTCCTGCCACACACCAGACCGAGCGAGCAGCAGTCAGCCGCACACGGCACCAGTTGTAGTGGGCGACAAGCGGCATTCAGCCACACACGGCACCAGTTGTAGTGGGCGACAAGCGGCAGATCAACCACACACGGCACCAGTTGTAGTGGGCGACAAGCGGCAGTCAACCACACACGGCACCAGTTGTAGTGGGCGACAAGCGGCAGTCAACCACACACGGCACCAGTTGTGGTGGGCGACAAGCGGCAGTCAGCCACACACGGCACCAGTTGTAGTGGGCGACAAGCGGCAGTCAGCCGCACACGGCACCAGTTGTAGTGGGCGACAAGCGGCAGTCAGCCACACACGGCACCAGTTGTGGTGGGCGACAAGCGGCAGTCAGCCACACACGGCACCAGTTGTAGTGGGCGACAAGCGGCAGTCAACCACACACGGCACCAGTTGTGGTGGGCGACAAGCGGCAGTCAGCCGCACACGGCACCAGTTGTAGTGGGCGGCAAGGAGCACCCCCCACGGCTCCAGTTGTAGTGGGCGACAAGCGGCATTCAGCCACACACGGCACCAGTTGTAGTGGGCGACAAGCGGCAGTCAGCCACACACGGCACCAGTTGTAGTGGGCGACAAGCGGCAGTCAGCCGCACACGGCACCAGTTGTAGTGGGCGACAAGCGGCAGTCAGCCACACACGGCACCAGTTGTAGTGGGCGACAAGCGGCAGTCAGCCACACACGGCACCAGTTGTGGTGGGCGACAAGCGGCAGTCAGCCACACACGGCACAGTTGTAGTGGGCGACAAGCGGCAGTCAGCCGCACACGGCACCAGTTGTGGTGGGCGACAAGCGGCAGTCAGCCACACACGGCTCCAGTTGTGGTGGGCGACAAGCGGCAGTCAGCCACACACGGCACCAGTTGTGGTGGGCGACAAGCGGCAGTCAGCCACACACGGCACCAGTTGTAGTGGGCGACAAGCGGCAGTCAGCCGCACACGGCACAGTTGTAGTGGGCGACAAGCGGCAGTCAGCCGCACACGGCACAGTTGTAGTGGGCGACAAGCGGCAGTCAGCCACACACGGCACCAGTTGTGGTGGGCGACAAGCGGCAGTCAGCCGCACACGGCTCCAGTTGTAGTGGGCGACAAGCGGCAGTCAGCCGCACACGGCACCAGTTGTGGTGGGCGACAAGCGGCAGTCAGCCGCACACGGCACCAGTTGTAGTGGGCGACAAGCGGCAGTCAGCCGCACACGGCTCCAGTTGTAGTGGGCGACAAGCGGCAGTCAGCCACACGGCACCAGTTGTAGTGGGCGACAAGCGGCAGTCAGCCGCACACGGCACAGTGTAGTGGGCGACAAGCGGCAGTCAGCCACACACGGCACCAGTTGTAGTGGGCGACAAGCGGCAGTCAGCCACACACGGCACCAGTTGTAGTGGGCGACAAGCGGCAGTCAGCCGCACACGGCACAGTTGTAGTGGGCGACAAGCGGCAGTCAGCCACACACGGCACCAGTTGTAGTGGGCGACAAGCGGCAGTCAGCCGCACACGGCACAGTTGTAGTGGGCGACAAGCGGCAGTCAGCCACACACGGCACCAGTTGTAGTGGGCGACAAGCGGCAGTCAGCCACACGGCACAGTTGTAGTGGGCGACAAGCGGCAGTCAGCCACACACGGCACCAGTTGTAGTGGGCGACAAGCGGCAGTCAGCCACACACGGCACCAGTTGTGGTGGACGACAAGCAGCAGACAACTGCTCTGCCAACTCACTGATGGTGATTGTCTTCAGGTCCACCAGGTACGCCATCTTCTTGTTGTCCTCGACGCCCTTCTGCTTGCGCTCGTTGATTCGACAGCTGATGAGATGCGGGTTCATAAACTCGGTCCTGTCGGGGTCACGGGCGGTACAAGATCAGCTCAGCTCAGCCCAGCTTATCTAAGTTCGCCCGGACCAGTTCAGGTGTGGCCAAGTCAGCTCAAATCAACCTACATCGGCTCAGTCTACTCAGACCAGGTCAGCTCAGCTCAGATAAGCCTACATCAGCTCAGTCTACTCGGGTCAGTTCAGGTCAGGTTAGCTGAGCTCAGATCAACCAAGTCCGTTTAATCTGCTCCGGCCAGTTCAGATTGTGATGTCAGCTCAGTACGACCTACGTCGGCTTAGTCTGCTCCGGCCAGTTCAGATTGTGATGTCAGCTCAGTACGACCTACGTCGGCTTAGTCCGCTCCGGCCAGTTCAGATTGTGATGTCAGCTCAGTACGACCTACGTCGGCTTAGTCCGCTCCGGCCAGTTCAGATTGTGATGTCAGCTCAGTACGACCTACGTCGGCTTAGTCCGCTCCGGCCAGTTCAGATTGTGATGTCAGCTCAGTACGACCTACGTCGGCTTAGTCTGCTCCGGCCAGTTCAGATTGTGATGTCAGCTCAGTACGACCTACGTCGGCTTAGTCCGCTCCGGCCAGTTCAGATTGTGATGTCAGTTCAGTACGACCTACGTCGGCTTAGTCCGCTCGGGTCAGTTCTGGTCAAGTCAGGTCAGGCCAGCAGGGACCGCTTCGAAGGCGACTACATTGCAGCGTGTTACTAAATCTCAGATTCCGTGAAGGTATAAATGGGAGGGCACCTCATCTCATGTGGAACATGGTCAGGTCGAGTATAGTCAGCAAACGGACAAATGACATTGAAGACATTCGCTCGGTTGCTTCACAAAATCCGAGAGGGGCCACATGTGGACGCTGGTCCGCAAAGTGACGCCAGCTTCTTCGACACGGAGATCGCCTATTAGTGCGATAAATGTGACGCAATTAATCATTTTCCATATTCCATATTGCATATTCATATTCCAATATAATTGAGTATCAGATCGACATCTTACAGGTACACTGAATTGCCAGGGAGCACGCTCTGTTCGTCCCAACCGGTCCCGCACTCACCATTTTTACTCGCCGTGCCGTGCTCTCCTTCCCAGACCCAGTCTGAGAATCACACTTAACCCAGCGCCGTCCTCTCAATGCAGCCCTCCGAACACAGCCCGTGACATCTTGCCGTGTGTTGACGCTGCACCTGACCCGGCACAGCTCCCCTAGTTCTCCCACCTGACCTGACCCGGCACACTGTCCTCTCCAGGTCTCCATCAGCACCCTGCCCAGAGCAGTCCTCCGGAGCTCTCCCAGCTGACCTGACCCGGCACACTGTCCTCTCCAGGCCTCCACCAGCACCCCGTCCAGAGCAGTCCTCCGGAGTTCTCCCAGCTGACCTGACCTGACCCGGCACACTGTCCTCTCCAGGTCTCCATCAGCACCCTGCCCAGAGCAGTCCTCCGGAGTTCTCCCAGCTGACCTGACCTGACCCGGCACACTGTCCTCTCCAGGTCTCCACCAGCACCCTGTCCAGAGCAGTCCTCCGGAGTTCTCCCACCTGACCTGACACGGCACACTGTCCTCTCCAGGTCTCCATCAGCACCCTGCCCAGAGCAGCCCCCCGGAGCTCTCCCAGCTGACCTGACCCGGCACACTGTCCTCTCCAGGTCTCCATCAGCACCCCGTCCAGAGCAGTCCTCCGGAGTTCTCCCACCTGACCTGACACGGCACACTGTCCTCTCCAGGTCTCCATCAGCACCCTGCCCAGAGCAGCCCCCCGGAGCTCTCCCAGCTGACCTGACCCGGCACACTGTCCTCTCCAGGCCTCCACCAGCACCCCGTCCAGAGCAGTCCTCCGGAGTTCTCCCAGCTGACCTGACCTGACCCGGCACACTGTCCTCTCCAGGTCTCCACCAGCACCCCGTCCAGAGCAGTCCTCCGGAGTTCTCCCAGCTGACCTGACAGAGCCCAGCAGCTCGTTGTTGCCGTATTCGATAACGCTCAGCTCGCCAGCGTTGAAGATCATGCAGCAGTTGGCGTTCTCGAAGAAGAACTTCTCGTGGCCGCTGGTGTCCATCCATGGCACCTCGGACAGAAGGTTGCGCGAGAGGTCGCCCACCAACAGTGTCTCCGGCGTGCGTGCCACCAGATACCGCTCCTTTCCTGAACGCAGCCAGGCAACAGCCATACTTTCAGCAGAAGCCTTGCCATAGTGACTTGAACTTGACATTTTGGAACGAAATAATTTAGATATTCATTTCATAATCCCAAGCATTAAGCTTTTGGCTACCCGCGTAGATTTGACGCCATTAAAGAGGAAGTACGGGAAAATCAGTACCAGCTTGCACGGTTCAGCTACGTCCAAATGTTCAACGTCAAGCGACTCTCTGGACACACGATCGCACAACTGTCATACATGAAGAGGCAGGGAATGCAAAAACACGCTCTGTATATACATTTTCTCGGACATTTACTTACCCATGAACTTCACGTCCTCAATCTCATATCCATACTGAGATTTGAGGATGACGCCGCGGCCTCCGCCCTTGAGCGGTTTGATGAGCACCTGGGACGGCCCCACGTAGGTCATCTCCCATCGGTCGTTCCACACGGCCCGCCTGCGGACATGCAGTCACACAGATACACGCATCCATTAGCAGCGCTGACATCCATATAATGTCACCATCGGCATAGTGGCAATGACGAGAGCGTGGTGACACGTGTTTTGGGCTCACTTTGGTACACCTGCACAATGTAACTACAGAACACGCCAACCGACTCATACGTACACACAACCTTCGTTCGAAAACGGTGGAAAACACAAAGTTATGCAACACGCAATCAGGGGCCAAGGAAAGCGCACATCAAATTCCGACAGTACTGTCCAATGTCCAGTTGGGACTTTTTTTTCTGAGCCTGCGTGGGACAATAACTGAGACGAGATGAGGGTGGCTGGATTGATTGGATTGTAAGAATCCGAGCGCACCAGCCGCTCTACTGAATTGAGCATACCAGCCGTTCTACTGACTTGGCGCATCAGCCGCTCTACCGACTTGAGCGCACCAACCGCTCTACTGACTTGAGCGCCGAGTCGAACAGTTCCACCGAGCCGCAGAGGCTACCGCAGACCAAGCGGGAGCCGTCACGCTTCCACGCCAGACTGGTGATCGTATACAGGTTCTTGATCTCCTTCACTTTGGACTCCTCCCACAGGTTGCG